>JBBPQU010000197.1:0-31186 GCA_038092655.1 Boletus sensibilis | reverse complement strand
AGCACTGACGGACAGGCGAACCGTCGAACTAGTATACAACTAGTCTCCAATAAAGCGCACACCAGGGCGCCGCGAAAAGAAAACGAAAAGTAAAAGTAAAATAACCAGCGTGTACACCATGGTCACGCGTACGTCCCAGTCAGCGACCGATGTCCCCAAGCATCGTTCCCCGTTTGGACCGTCCGTGAAGGGCACAAAAACAAATAACATTGCCCTTCCCCCCCTTTCCTTCCCTCAAACACCGTGGCTCGTCGCGGCCACAACGAGCGCCACGATAAACGCAACCACAATCAACACCCCACTCGTCACCGCTGCAATCCGACACCGTCTCACCCACGGATTCTTCATTCCCCTCATCCCCAACCCAACTGGCTTTGGCGTCAACGCCACCACTGGCCGCTGACTCTGATACGGCGGTAGTGGTGGCGTCAAACTCAACACTGACGGTGCCACGAACGGATACCCGTTTTTCATCGTATCGAAGCTTTGCATACTCTTACCCGTGTTCGCCCAGAGTGGGAGAAGGCTGCTCCCTCCCCGGCTGGGACCGTTGTGGTACCCATTACCGTACACCGAACCGGAACCGTACCTGCGCGAAGGAGGCGTGGCGGAGACGAGCCACCCCCCGATGAGCCAGCACCATGGTGCGATGAAGCCGACCCAGAATAGGACTTGGACGGTATCCACGTGCTCCAGGTGCAGCGCCCACTTGGAACCTGCTCTTCGCGCGGATTCACGTTCCGAGGCTTGAGGAAGGTACAACGAAGATGGCGCGAAACGTCGGTCGATGAAAGAAGAGGATGTAGAAATGGAGGTGCCGAGGTCCTGGAGACTCGGTGCACTCACGCCTAACCGTGAAGGGTGCATAGCAGGTGAATGAGTGGGACGGTGAGGGTGGGGCTGGGGCTGGGGGTCAGGTTGGAGGTGGAGGTGGTTATCCGAACTATGCGGGCCAGGTGGGTAGTTGTAGGAGGGTGGAGAGGAAGATGTACGTGAAGCAGAGCGAGGGTGCATAATTGTACGTGCCGGAACGGGTGGTTTGACCGGTTTGGAGTCATTCTGAAGTATTGGGGGCGGCCGGGGTGTTGGTGGAGTATCAGCAGTATCTTCAAGGAGGCGGGAATCAAACGGATAAACGTTTCCGTCAGAATCACGTATGAAGCCTTCCTCTGCGTCGACGAAGACTTCCTCTTGTCCAAGAGAATACCTGCTCTCCCTCCCTGGCCCTGTCCGAGCAGTAACAAAACTCGCCCTCCGGTCTGAAACAGAGTCGTCATCATGTGCACCTATGTCGAGTAGTCCACGCGAGTTGAGCGACGTCGGCGTTGTCAAGAACGCTTGGCCTTTGAAGTCGGGTTTGAGGTCCAATGGGGGAATGACAGGAGGTGTAACAGAAGACACGCTAGACTGATGTGTCCGCGTAGACGACAGACTGATCGACCGATTGAGTGGTCTCAAAATAAACGTCGAGACCGGCGAAGGCACTATCATCATCGAATTAGCCACTTTCCATCTAGAAACGACGAGACGAAATACATGAGGAATTTTTACGGGGTGATTCACTTCCGTCCTCTTCTTTCCTCCTCGCAAAGGGCACAACACCGCCCGGAAACGAAGGTGTCACTGGGGTCTGGACCTGCGTTTGAGGCGTGGGGGTTGTTCCCCTTGCACCAACCAATACAGGAGTAATGGGCACAGGGCTAACTGGGGTCACAGTAGCCGTCCAGACCCCATCACTCATCGGACTCACAGGCGTCATCATCGCAGCACTCGTCCTCGCCGTATGTGCAGTGCTGGAGCCGGACCCTCCACCCTCGTGACTCGAACTGGGGAGTGATACAGGTCGTTTTTCGGGGGAAAGGTAATCTTGCTCGACGATGGGTGAAAGCTGTTGGTTAAAAAATTCTTGAACGGGCACCCGGAGAGAGTGCGAGCTCTTTGTCGGATGGAGGAGTTTAGGACGAGTAGAGATATTCGGGGGTGGGTTCGCTGGAGGTGGTGGGAAGTGAACGAGGGATGACGGAGAGCCTGCTGAGGGCTGGTGAACAGGGGCGGGGTTGGATAAACTGAGATGGGTGTTGCTACCATTGCTGGGTGCGTCGGGATTTCCCGGTGCGTTGGCCAGACTTAGCCATGACACATGCGAAGGCGTCATCGGCGACTCTAAACTGCTCTGCGAGGATGAAGACGGGGTGTGGGTATAACCCTGCCAATACGGGTAAGGATGGGTCGGAACGTGGATCTCGGGTGGAAGCGGTCGCGAGTCAGAAGATGCGGGCGACGGGGACGTCAACGCCGTTGTACTTGTAAGGGGATGGAAACCCTGGCGGTCGGGCGCAGAGTGAACTTCGGTGCTGACGTGGACCTCCATGGGTGTGCGGGAGGACGAGGAAATGGATGAGGAGGTAGGATCTCGCTGACGTTCCTTGCCTTTCGCGTTAGGGGAGGGTGTGTTTGTAGAGTCCTTTAAACCCAATAAACGACGCATGTTGTACAGTTATGGGTATGTGTATAACTGTATACGGCGAATAAACGAAGGAATCACCTGCACCCCTACCCACCGCAGCTGCTGCCGACGGATTCGGGGATAGGAGATAGACTTTTTTGAAAGACTCACTTTGCAATTTGGCTCCGGGACCCCGCCAGTGCAATGATTATCGATCGTAGCGGGAACTCTGGATGAATAATGGTATGACTGTCCGATAGTCGACGTCAGGCAGTACGTTGCACCAGCAAGAGAGCAAGTCTGCAATGCAAATTCCTGGAGGGAGGAGAAAGGGGGTGGAACGAAATGGAATCGTGGAAGGAATGGAACAGCATGCAGAAGAGTGGCGTCCGCTATATGTACGCAGGAACAGTCCACGGATGCACGCGCGTGTTCCGCGAGGAATTCGGGTAGATCGGACAATGGGTGCGTGTCCGTGAATGTGTCAACGGGGGTTGTGAATCACGTCCAGGACCCAGGCATATGAGCGGCTGGCGAACAGGAGTTGCATATGCATGAGTTGAATCCACGTGCGGCTAGCAAAGAATGAATGCGGGCATGGCTCAGGGAGCACGCTGTATACACATGTCTGGACCGCGGCGGCCAACTGTTGGTCTCTCGTTTCGGTGGTCGGCGTGAACCGGGAAGTAAAAGGCGGTGCTAGGCTTGAAAAGCTTGGACTGACTGGCGTTGCGACCGTGCAATGGATTTAAAGGAAAGCTGCAGCAGTTGCAGCGAATTCTCCGTTCATTACCTTGCCATGGCACTGCTGAATAGATTTGAGAAAGTGAATTAGAAACGAGGTACCAGAATGGTCCAACATGACGTTGCGCAGCCTTTGCATTTCAAGGTACACGCAGCCTCGTGTCGTCCTCCTGGCCACTTCGATAGCGATTCGATTGGATGTTTACTACGGATCATGACACGATATCATATGCGTGTAAGACCAAGTTTATCGCCGAGGAAGACGTTGGACGAGATTCAACGATGTGGTGGTGGCACAACTTCAAAGTTCACAGCGTTGTAAAGTACTGTACAACTCATTATAAATTTTAACCAAGGCTGGATAGATGGAAAAGGTAAGGATTGGACAGGGAGTTAGCTACTATGTATAAACAAATCCGGGTATACGTATGGTAAGTCGTCAGTAAGTATAGCGAGCGGCGCCAAATCCGTGTAATAAGTGTACAATGCAGGTTCAACGTACACACCAGTCTCCATCATGCACATACTCGGCGCATGGTTGCCTGCACTTAAAAGGATCGAACGGAGACAGTGAAACATTATGCCTTGACCTCCAAGGTTTCTGGAGTGTCATGTAAACCCGACTCGACCGTTTCAATGGTGACCTCTTGTGCCGGCGCGGTCCCGTCTGCCGAGGCGTTAGTGTTCGCCGTGACAGGTTCCGCCTCGGCTTCATCCTCCGCATCATCCTCGGGCACTGAAGAGGTAACAGAGTCCCTATCATCCGCGTGTTCCTGGTCTATGGTCTCCTCGACCGCATCCGGTTTAGCTGACTCTGGTGACTCAGAATCTGGCACCGGCGATCCAGATGGCGAATCGGGGAGCGGAACGCCTTCAGGCCGTATTGATGATGGATCCTCCACCTTGTCCTTATCTTCGAGATCGACCTCCTTGACACCTTTTGTGACCTCTTTCACTGCCTGTCCTTCGACAGAGGGAACTGCATCTCCCTTGGGGCTCTCCCCCTCTGAGCGAGAGTCGCATTCGGTATCAGGCTTGACAGTGTCGTTTTTCGTCTTTTTCGCTGTGGAGGAGCCAGAATCGTCGTCATCTTGTTCTGTGACGCTGTACCTGCGTTTGCGGCCTATCGTGGGAGCGTGGGATGTGGCTAATGGATAACCAGATCGGGTCGAGATGGCGAAGCGAGTCAGCATCAGTATGTAGTTGAAGATTCGTGGTCACTCACCATCATCCCTCCACGGACGGTCAGGACGAGGAAGCAGCGAGCCAGAGACACGTCGTATGAACTGGAACATGAATAACAAGATAAGCACGAGTTATAAGACAAGAGGAGGAAGATGCAGTATGAGGAGAAGGAACGTGGCAGAGAGGACGCGCGAGATATGCGCGTGTGGTATTTGATTAGGTCCACCGGAAGACGCATGTAAAACTGTTTACTCTTGTTTACTCACATGGGTCCTCCTACTGTATTGTTAAATTTTTGTTCATTGTCCACGACTTGGAAGAAAGAAAGAAAGAAAGAACTGGAACAGTGTCTACCATTCGAACAGCCTTGGTCGATTATTTCTGATTTAGATGGCCCAAGTCATCCAAGTCGAAAGAGACAAGGATGAATTACGTAACACCATCATCACTGATGGTGACTCGCTCTATCGGAAAGATAAAAAATCCGGACAAGATATACCCTCCCATCACAGATCTTGACCATCTCCACACACCATGACACTCGACATAACAAGCTTCATAGACAGCAAGGGCGGAAATGCAGAGGAGATTCGCGAGTCTCAGCGCAAACGCGGCGAGCCCGTCGAGATCGTCGATCAAGTCATTGAGATGTATGCCGAGTGGGTGAAAAGTACGTGGCGTGGCCGACTAGTACATCCAGATCGCGATCGACCACGTCGCATGCTCATCGTCGCCTCTAGAGGACTACGAGGTCAATGGCCTCAACAAACAAGTAAACGCGGTCCAGAAAGAGATCGGAGCCAAGAAGAAGGTACGCACGCGCGCCGCAGAATACATATCATCTCACGACGTATCCTCCACTTTCCAGGCTAAAGAACCAGCAGACGATCTCGTGGCGCAAAAGAAAGCCCTCGATGCCCAAGTAGAAGACAAGCGGAAGGAGACCCGTGAATATGAACTGCTCATGCGCCAAAAGGCGAGCAACGTCGGAAACATAGTAGCCAAGGGTGTTCCAGTCAGCTTGACAGAGGTGCGCGTTTTGCTGTACTCGGTGGTGCATTGCCTCTAAAGTACGCACGATAGGATGACAACCTGACACTACGGACGTGGCATCCCGATGGCCCCAACGGCCAAGTAGAAAAACTTACTGCCATCATGCCCCATCATGAGGTCCTCCTCCGGCTAGACGCCATGGATCTTGAACGAGGTAGGCTCTTCCATGCCCACACCTACATCCCGTCCTCATCACTCAGTCCAACGTACACAGGCGCAAAGGTAGTCGGCCACAGAGGCTACTTCCTCACCGACGACGGCGTCGATCTCAACCAAGCTCTCATCTCCTACGCCCTCGACTTCCTCCGAAAACGCGGCTACAAGAAGATCCAACCCCCGTTCATGGTCAACAAAGACGTCATGAGCAAGACCGCCCAACTCAGCCAATTCGACGAAGAACTTTACAAGGTACGTCATCTCGTCAGCCCTCTTGAATAAAACATCCGACGTGATCGCATAACACGTACATAGGTCATCGCCGACGATGACGAAAAGTATCTCATCGCCACCTCGGAACAGCCCATCTCGGCCTTCCACGGCGATGAATGGTTCGAAGACCCCAAAACCCAACTCCCGATCTACTACGCCGGCTACTCGACTTGTTTCCGAAAAGAAGCCGGCTCGGCAGGACGTGATATGTGGGGCATCTTTCGCGTTCATCAATTCGAAAAGGTGGAACAGTTTGTCATCACGGCGCCCGAGGAGAGCTGGAACGCGTTCGATACCATGTTGGCTAACAGCGAGGCGTTTTATCAGAGCCTTGGGCTGCCCTATCGGGTCGTCGCGATCGTTAGTGGGGCGTTGAATCTCGCGGCGTCGAAAAAGTGTGATTTGGAAGCGTGGTTTCCGTTCCAAGGCGCCTACAAGGAATTGGTATCGTGCTCGAATTGTACTGATTATCGTGCGTCTTTTCTTTTTCTTTTGAAACGCCGTCCCCCCTCCCGTGATCATGACGTTTTGCTCACATCAACGGAAAATACGTTTTTGACAGAGAGCCGACGGCTCGAAGTCCGCTGTGGTCTCAAATCGAAAGATCAACAGCGCAAAGTATACGTACACATGCTCAACGGGACCATGTGCGCCACCGAACGCGCGTTGTGCTGTCTCGTCGAGAATTATCAGACACCTGACGTACGTTGCTACCCCCATCCCCCCCGGTTCTTCGTTGATCGCCGCTCGACAGGGCCTCGTGATACCCGAAGTGTTGCGACCATATATGCAGGGACGGGATTTCTTACCGTGGAAGAAAGCGCTACCCAAGAGTCTGCAGCGGAAACAGGCATAACGGAACCCAGGACTAATTGTACTACCAACGTCCTTTTGACTTGATTCCTGTGGTGACGAGTATGCTGGGTAATGTAGATAATATAGAACGTGTGTGTTTTCGTACTCTGGACCATCATGCATCATGGAGCTCTTGTGAACGCATCGCTTCTCACTTCCCACACCACCCTCGACTGCGTTTATTACCTGGTGTATTGCTGAAATCATGTCTAGCGAGAAGAAAACAAAAAGCGAATGAAGAAGCTGGGCAGCATAGAAATACAGATCCAAGCTAGGTGGTAGTCGTCGACGTGGTCACAGTACATTAAATTAGCAAGTAAAAAAATGGCGCCGAGAGGAGGGTAACATGCGCAGGAGCAGATATGGATATCTCGAGTCAGCGGCAAAAGCGAATGAATCGGTGGAACCGCTGAACGTCCGGTACAATATGGTATGCATACGTAGATATACATATGGGGCAGGTTGGGAGTGCAGGTCACCGAAAAACCAAAATGGAAAAAAACGGCACGCAACAGGCGACAGTCGACGTGGCGGGAGAGAAAGGGTGAAGACGACGGACCCCGTGTGCCGTCCGACCAAATGGAGGAATCGTACAGAGGAAATAGACGCCAGTGGACAACATTGATCAAGACTCGTTCAGCTCAAAGTACGCCTTAAACATGGACTCCGTGTGCAGATGCGTGTCAGAAATGACGCCATGAACGTGCATGAATAACCGCGGAAATCGTTTGGTGAAGTAGCTCAGGAAGCCTTCGGGCATCGGTCCCAACGTGCGCTTCACGTGGTCGGGAAGGTCTTGATAGTGATGTTTCTGCGGTGTCCACGCCATGCATGAGGGTGCCTGAACGAATGGATGAAATGCACAAAAGGCTCACCTTGTTCCTCAAGGCCCTCAGTAGATCTTGTACACTCTTTCCGTCATATTTGCGGAATTTGCCCAAGTTTTCGATAAAGACCTTGTCGAGCCTTGCATGCCAGTCGTGTCCCACGATATCAAACGCGCCCATCTCGAGCACAACGAGACTCTGGTCCCGAGGATCTCGACACATGATTTCAAAGCGGTCAGATGCGTCTTGAAGGAAATTTAGTCGGCGCGCTGGATCCCAGAAGAAGGGATGTACGAGACAGGATGTGGTGTCGGGTCTGTGTAAGGCGAACCACATGAAAGAGTCGAGTCAGAAGCAAGAGCGAAAAAAAAGGTGGGTCAAACTTACCGACGAGAAGACTCCGGATGAAGCATCCTTCCTATCAGGTCAACAGCTTCTGAGCCCTCCTCCCCAAACCTCTCCAAGCCATCCAGGTTTTTTACGTTTTTGATGATATTCACCTCCCGTTCAAATCTGCCCCCAAACGGATGTGACCCATTCGTGAGGACGTAGTAGAATAGACACCCCAATGCGAAAAGATCAACAGCTTTCGTTAGACGCATCGTTGATCTGGGCGTGGATGGCCCCCCGTTGACGACGGTACCTGTACTGTCCATGGATGATTGTGACCCGTCATCGTTGAGTGAATCGTCGAGTTTCACATCCCCACGTAGAAGCTCGGGGGCTCTCCAGCCTACCGTACCAGCAGCTTGTGCACCCTGTGCGGTCGGCGTGAAGCTTGTCTGATCGACTTCAAGCTTTTTACAAAGCCCAAAATCGGATATCAACATTCTCCTCCCGCCATCCTTCCCGGTTGCACCGTTTTTGGGACCCGAGATGAGGATATTGTGAGGTTTGATATCGCGATGTATGATTTTGAGTGAGTGGAGATGGCGTAATCCAGACGTGATCTGCCGAAGCGCTCGTTTGGGATCAAAGGTCACGATCAGTTCCTGGTGTTGATCTGGGGACTCAATCACATCCGCGAGCGAGGCGGGACACAGTTCGAGAGCGATATAGAGGAAGTTGCCCTGAGATTCTTGGTAGTAGTATCGGATGACGTTGGGGTGGTCGTCTGATTCCTGCAGAATGCTAACCTCGCGGGCAGCAAGCGTGACAAAGTCCTGAAGGAGGCGTTTGACGGCCACTGCACGCCCTTGGAGAGAACCTTGGTACACCACTGTCCCATGCGAACCGAATCCTGGAGAACACGCATCAGTCAGCCGCTCCAAACCAGTTAAACCAGCCGGAAAAGAATGGGAATAATGAAGCTCACCGAGAACTGTATCGGATACGATGAGCGAAGGTGCGGTAGGCTGGGGTGTCGACTGGACAACCAACGTTGCCGAACCAGGATGCTTTGGATTTTCCTCACCTGCGCTCCCACCACCGTCCTCTTTTGATCCCGCAACACCCTCAGCATCCTTCTCTCCTTCGGTATCATCAACAGCACCGGCAGGCGTGGAGTTGTTTCCCTTTCCCTTCTTTCCTCTTCGCCGTCTGTGAACCTTCCGCTTTTTGGGTGTTGCATCAGCAACGTCCCCTTCCCGTTCGCTCTCCTCGATATCGTCGACGGGAGGTACCCCAGGTGAGTCTAAGATTTCCTTCGAGAGAGTGGGCGAATCTGTCAACTGAGCTACAGGTATAGGGGTGGATGGAGGTGTGCCGACGTCTAACGGTAATGATGGTGTAGGAGTTGTCATATCATGCCTTTCCCCCTCGAGTACCGATGGGGGCGCTGGTGACACTTCCACAGCGGTGGGTTGGGATGTAATGGATGATGGAATTGATGCACTCTGAATCTCGGTTGTAAGGCAAGGGGTCCATGGGTATAGTTTGTCGAGGGGAAGTATGTCTCTGAATAGCCAGGTTGATCCAAAGACCATCGCCAGAAGGACGGTACCAAGGGCGGCGGACATTTTGAAACCTTCCCCTATGACACTCGCAACAGACGTCCACGAAGGGACGGTCGTAGACAGATTATTAGTGGTATCAGGGATATCTGGGAGGGATTCTGCTGAATCGATAACATTGTTTCGTGCCAAGTCGATCCCGGGTGGCAGCTCAGCGGAAGGGACGCCGGGGAGTTGTCTCGAATTGAGGGAGGACGCATCCAAGGGACGTTTTCCAGTCAGACACCGTGTGTCAAAGGGTGATTCAGCACACAGTTCTCTGAGCTTGCGACGCTTTGTAATAGCATCGACTCTATCTGGTAGGTCTGTGCGGGGAATGGCAGAGGGTGGTGGGTCAATGGCACGGGAGTTGATGCTGTATTCGGTGTCGCCGAAAGCGATCAGTGGGAAGTGGTCGTTACCCATGACGAACAGTGAACCTGTTTCCTCCACGAGACCAACATAGGCCGTGTCTGGATCATAGATTGACGCTGCCGAGGACTTGTCAAAGCCCTGGAGAACATCTGAGATTGGTGGACGAGGCTGCATGAGCACAAAAGGCTCCGACCGTCTAGAACTTGAGAGAACATCAAAGACTGCCACGCTACGGGAGTCAGGACAATCAGGGCCTACATCGTGATGCACCAAAAAGGGATCGCTTACATTGGACTGTCAAAGGTCAGAGCCCATAAAATTTGAGATTCCCGCCGCATATATGGGTCTAGTGAATCGCTGTCCCGTGCTTTGAATGACATGATTTGACCGTTGGGTAGGGATTCGATGTAGATGTTGTCTGGAGTGCGACGGTAGGCAGCTTGGACAGCATTGTCCTGCATGTTGGGCCCATAGGAGGAAAAAGAGAGATTGTGAATTGGTAGCCTACGTCCGGATGGGGAACGAGTGTAGATGGCGACATGATAATCTTTTCGACCGTATTCTGAAACTGAGCTACTTGATCCATTTGAAGGGCTCACCTGTACGGCCGACAAAGACCTCTGTGGGGATAGATTCGTCGTTCTTTGACAGATAATCCTCGAGTTCATCCAAGTCAACCTCGTCTTTTTGAGTGAGGTCCTCAAAAGGGTTCCAGGGACATTCGGCGTTAATCGTCTTGACCTTGCCGGTTTCTAGTTCGATGGACAAGAGGGAGGTCTCTTTCTTGCCGACAAACACACGTTCGTCATCTTCTCTCTCGAATTTAAAGGGAGACAATTCGACGAGCTGTGACATGGATACGGAGAGGGGCTGCAACGGACTGGTAGGAGTTGCCATGACATATATGTCACCGGTCTGGGGCTCGATGATGTAGAGCTCCTGGTGAGTGTCATCGTCGTCAGTCAGGTCGTAGTCAATGGTAGCGTGCTTAGTGCGGACGAGCGGGGCGAGACTGGAAGGGATATCGCTGGCTGCGGCGGACATGGACCATAGCCGTTGACCGGATGTACGATTGACGGCATGGAAGCTGCCGTCGATGGATGCAACGAGGACGATGTCGACGAGCTTTATGTCTTCAGCATCGTCGCCGAGGGTGTGCTTTGAAGGTGCGCGTGGCCAAGCACGAGCGCCAATGAGCGACCTGGGGTATCTGGTGGAGAGGACGTCGCGGTGGAGGGCGACGGAGTGAGCAAAGACGATGGCGAGGAAGAAGAAGAAGAAGAAGCAGAAAAAGATTGGACGCATCGGTCAAGAAACGCCCATGGAGGAGGAGGAGAGACAGAAAACGGAGATGACAGGCTGCGCTGACACCGCACTCGGCAACGCCCAGTCACTTGTCCCCATCAACACTAGTTACAATGCCAGATATTCCAGTCGGTTCACAGATATTCGACCTTGCCTTTCACCCTTCAAACACGACCGTATACACCGGCCTCCTCAATGGCTCGGTAAAGGCGTTCAGATACGACGAACAAGGTCAGCACCACCAAACTTTCTCACTCAGGCCCTCCAAGCGTTCCTGTCGGTGTCTCGCCACCAACCAAGACGGCGCCCATCTCTTGGCCGCAGGAAAGGCCAAGTCCATATTGTACGTTTGTCCCCCTTGATCGGGCGCTACCAATCCCGACACACCTAGCACCATCGACACATCCACAGGCACAATATCTGACACACGCAAAGATGCGCACGAGTATGTACCTCACCCTCGCAGCCCCCGGCCATCCCTTGACATCGCCAGCGGCTGAGTAGCTCACCTGTGAATCGCATAAAACATCTCCTCCCCAACTTGTTTTGCACCGGCGATGACGACGGTGTGATCAAGGTCTGTCTCCTTCCACGTGAACGACGCCCCCCATATACATGTATCACCCTAGCTTTGGGACCCGCGAAGTCCACAGGAAATACGTCGGTATACCCACCACTTTGATTTCATTTCCGACTTTTTATGGCTCGGCGACAAAAAGCAGCTCGTATCCACAAGGTAGTTATTCAACCCATAGCAACTGCTCTTTCACTTATTTTCGTCACGTTCTTCCAACACAAAGCGCAGATGGCACATTGTCAGTGATGGACGTACGTGGAAAGAAATCGGAGCCGCTCGCCCGGTCGGAGGATCAGGAGGACGAGTTGCTGTCCATCGTTGCTATAAGAAAGTAGGTCCCTCTTTCCTCCGCCCTGTGTTGGACTCGTGGACTTCCTTTCGGGGACTTGTAGTGGGACAAAGGTCGTAATTGGTACCCAATTGGGAATCCTTTCGATATTCAATCGTAGTCAAGGATGGGGTGACTGTGTTGACAGAATTCCCGGGTAGGTCACGACACTGAAGAATCCATTTGCTGTTTCTCATCTCAACTTGTGTAGACACCCACAATCCATTGATGCACTCTGTACCCTGCCGTCCTCATATCCCTCCTCCCACTCTACTATTCTTACAGGATCGTCGGATGGTCTCCTACGGGCTGTGCAGCTATTTCCTACCAAACTCCTCGGCGTCGTTGCCGATCACGGGTCGTTCCCCATCGAAAGGATTGTAGTCGACCAAAACGGTGAAGGAAGATGGGTAGGCAGTGCGGGACACGAAGATACGCTCAAGATGACAGATCTCAAAGATGTTTTCGAGGACGAGGATGGCGGTGGCGACCAAGAGCTCGATCCGCCCGCGTCGGCCGACGAAGAAATCTATCCAGATAAGGATGACACTGGTGATGAAGACCAGGCACACTCCGACAGCACTCCTGAGGCCCTGGAAGCTAAGCCAGGGGATGGATCGCAGGATTCCGATTCTGATGCGCCCAAGGAGAAGAAACGGAAAAGAAAGGGCGAAAGGGATTCGTTGCTGGGAAAGAAAAAGAAAGGGCGGAACGAGATTGATGCAGAACCGTCCTTTTTCGCTGGCCTGTAGGGATGCGATGTATGTCCTGCTCGTTCGTTGGTCGGTTTGAGTCCAAACACTCTGAACAGCAGATTAAAAATGTCATGCACTCCTCACTAGTGGTTCATATACCGTGGTAGCCATACAAACGGACTGCGCAACTTTCTTATGGTGTCCCCAATTCTTAATCCCTACTTGCATTGGATGGTTTCCACTAGACCTGAAATGCCATTCGAAGTCGTGGTATATGAAGACAACTCACGGAGCTATCCTTCTTGGAGATATGCCGTCAAAGCATCTGAGGCAATTACTTGGGGACTGGTCATTACCAAGGTTCTCGGCTAAGTGGACTTGCTGATTTGAAAGAAGACCCCGGCTGCAGTATTGCATACAGAACCACGCTGTCCACGAACACACACTTACCTCTCTGTCATGGAAAACTGACACCCACCGGTGGCTTAGCACTTCAAGTTCCCATAAACAGTGTCCGGACTAGCTAAATCATCTTCTCCAGATGGGCCTAACCAGATGGTGGGCTCTATTCGGTGCCTTCCCACCCGCGGATGCAAACGTCAAGTGTCAGATTGCCCAGTAATGGTACCGACACCGAGATCGCGATCCGCGATTATGGGCTTCAACCACGAGTGCCTCGCAGCCGTCGGCAAAGCCAACGGGGGAGACGTGGGGACGATACCCCCACTGGCATCAATTCCCGAAATATGCGGAGGTCAGTGGAAACCACACGGAGCAGGTGGGGTAGATTTGCAGCGGAAGCCGACACGGTGTACATGTGGGTCTTTCTCAGGTGATCAATGTATGTGTGTTCTTGCAGCATCTGACCTATCGCAAGAGATTCGCTGAACCAAAAGTTGGCCGATTGGCCTGCAACAGAGCAACACCCGGGTGTTTGGATACTCACCTTATCTTTGCTATCCTCCCTACGCAGACGAGGTATCAGTGACTGCGGGGCGTGGAAACCATCGTATCCGGAGCCGCTAACACTGTCCGAGGATCAAAAGCTCGAGAACGAATCGTCATCAAGTTGGTACAATGAACTAACACATATTCCTTCTTCCGGGAATTATGGTCGTTACTGGCGGGAAGATAGATGCGGATAGAGTTGCTGGACAAGCCAGACAAAGAGAGACCTGTCAATTTCGTTTCCTCCAACGATTTCCACAGTTCTCACCGATGGTTACATAGACACCCACAGTGCAATGATGCACCTTACGCCATACCGTCATCACGTCCCTCTATTCGGTTGGGAGAGGAAGATTTTGGCCTCAGATAGGAAGCCGCGCGTCGGACCGGCCCACCGTACCAACACCTTTGGGAGCGTTGTTTATGAAGACCCCATTTCCCATTAAAAGGGTCGCGGCAGAATGAGGATGGGTAAACAACACAAGACGGAAAGCTACGCTAGATGTGACAGACATATGGCAGACCTTGAGAGGTTGTAATTCGAGTGAAAATGACCAAATGACGATGTCACAACAGTCCAGATAGGAAACCTAGAGGTGAGGCACGACCAGGCACGACCGAATCGCGCAATGGACGACACATTCTGTGTGATGAAGGCTGAGCTAGGGGATGTATCAGACGAGTCTGATGCGCCCACGGAGAGGAGAAGGAACGCAAAAGGAGTAGCTGCGGGAAAGAACAAGTTTGACGCCTGTTGGCTTCACGGTCATCTCATCCCAAGAAGCATATATTCATTTTTTTTTTCGTAATGCCTCAAAAACCGTTGTGCGATAAAGCGAAGTGCCCTGCTCTACAGCCTTGGATATCCGAGGGGGAGATTTTGGACCGGCGCCGGACTAGTGGCATAAGGGTGCAACAAGGGGTGGCCTGGGATGATTGTTTTCCGTGCTTTCCACGCTGGGGTGCCCCTGTCAGCAGGTTACGGATGATAGAGATTCCGCAACATCGCAACGAAGATCTGATCTGAAATGGGCCTGCTAGACCCCGGGCACAGCAAGAAGTATTCCGGCCATTTCCAGGCGGCCGAGCGGTATAATTACTATAATATGAGTGCTGAAACTGAACTTACTTTTGGTGTGCCGTGCGAGGAAAGGAGGACAACTCAAATTCGTCCTTCCTGATGGCGAAGTTGGCTGGCAAAGCACGTGGCTGTACCAAGGCTAATTAAGCTCGGACCATAGACGGCGTACGCCGTAGGGCTTATTCAAACGTTCACTGCCGTTGAACACAACAACTAGCACTACTGCGGATCGCTGAATAATCCCTTTGTCTCTGCATTTATGCTATCACGAAACGCTGTCGTATCTCTCCGCTGTGCCCGCGGCGCCAGCAGATCTAGTGCCCGAAACTTGTCGGCAAGAGCCTCTACTGTTCTCGGCGCTTTGGACATACCCTTCACGACGGAGGTTCCAGGAGTGTATGACGGAAGATGGGGAGGAACCGGTGACATTCTTGAGAGCGTCTGTCCAACCACTGGTGAAATCTTGGCGCGTGTCCAGTCGGTACGTCCTCTTCATTTTACTACATATCACCGCCGCCGGGCTGATTCCGCAGTAGGCCTCACCACGCGAACTACACGAAGCCTTGGACAAGTCCAAAGAGGCATATCTATTTCTTAGGAAGTTACCCGCTCCGCAGCGTGGAGACGTGCTGAGACAGCTCCGAGAAGCGCTCGCGGCCAAGGTGAGATGCGTCAACTGTTATACATCCCGTTGCTCACCGTTCTGGCTCTTTTAGCGGGATGCACTTGGTGCACTTGTATCCCTCGAGATGGGTAAGATCAGGACAGAAGGCATCGGCGAAGTACAAGAATTCGTGGATATTGTACGTCGGAGCATACTTGTCACCCCAACACTTTGCTGAGTCATTCGGTTTTATAGTGTGACTATGCTGTCGGCTTGTCGCGAATGATGAATGGCAGGGTCGTGGCGTCAGAACGCCCTGGTCACACCATTCTGGAAGGTTAGCTCAGTCTCAGTGGTTTTTTCCTTTTTAGTCGCTTCGTTTTGGTTGACTCTCTTCCATGTATAGTGCCAAATCCTCTCGGCGTCGTTGGTGTCTTAACAGCATTCAACTTCCCTGTCGCAGTCTACGGGTGGTACGTGTCTGGAGTTATTCCCTTGCCTCTTGCGCCTACAGTCGGATCTTATCACCGTCCGTCCAGGAACTTCTCTCTGTCTTTTGCAGCCGGAAATGCAAATGTTTGGAAGCCTTCACCTACTACTCCCCTGTGTGCCATCGCTGTGACAAAGATAATCGCTGACGTATTAGAACGCAATGGGATTCCAGGCGCTGCATCTACCCTTGTTACCGGAGGCAAGGACCTCGGTGAGGCTGTTGTAAATAGTGCGGATATCCCATTAGGTTAGGTGTCCATGGTCCCCGTCTCCTTTATATTAACCGTATCACTTCTAGTGTCATTCACTGGCAGCGAAGCTGTTGGCCGTGTGGTCGGCAGGGCTGTTCAGTCTCGTTTCGGAAAAACAATTCTGGAGTTGGGAGGGAATAATGGTATGGATGGGTCTATCATGATTGACCCAAGATACCCAGTTACTCTTTTTGGCTTACACTCGTCAAATAGCTTCAATCATCATGCCTGATGCAGATTTATCCATGGCTGTGTCCGCGGTCTTTTTTGGTGCCGTGGGCACTGCAGGGCAACGGTGCACATCGACAAGGAGACTGTTTCTTCATCGCGATATCGCCCCACGTTTCCTTGATGCACTCCAGAAACTCTATGTTTCTGTGAGGGTTGGAGATCCCCTCGTCGGAAGCACGCTGCTTGGTCCCTTGCATACTAGCGCCGCGGTCGGAATTTATTCCAACGCTGTTGAGCGCCTTCGAGAGAAGGGTGCTCAGATATTGACAGGTGGACAGCGATATGACCATGATGGTCTTCGCCAGGGGAACTTTGTACAGCCTACGATTGCGATTCCTGAATCCGTGAATCCAACGGACACCATCTGGAGCACGGAAACGTTTGCGCCTATATTGAATGTCGGTGTTTTCGACGAACTCGAACAGGCAATTGGCTGGAACAATGCTGTTCCGCAAGGGCTTTCCAGTAGTTTATGGACGCGGGATATGCGTAACCTTGGGAAATGGATTGGTCCAGAAGGTTCCGACACTGGGATCGTTAATGTTTGTTTCCCGGTTTGATTGTGGGGGTGTGGCTTTCTGATATTCGTATCCAGGTCAATGTTGGCACTAGTGGAGCTGAGATCGGTGCCGCGTTTGGAGGCAACAAGGTTAGTAGTTTCACGTGAGTAATTGGATGTCTTCCTCACCCTCCAATGTTTGTCTCCTGTAGAGCACTGGCTGGTAAGCTCAACGGCTCAGTTAGTCGTGGACCTGTGTTCACAATATTTTCAGGGGCCGCGAGTCAGGCGGTGATGCATGGAAACAATATGTGCGTTGGAGTGCATGCACTATGAACTTTTCGGACGCTGCGCCTCTGGCGCAAGGTGTTGATTTTTCGGCATGACGGAATGGCAATGCCTTCGTTGTCGAACGCAACTGAACAGCCGTACAAAGCACCAGCATCCGTCGGAGATGAGTCCATTCTGTCAATGAAGCTTAGCTTCGTTCACATCACGACGAGTCGCCGTAATTTTGATTCGATGGGCTTACATCCATGTCATGTACGGAAACTACCCAAATCGCTTGTACGATGATCACAAGAATAGCGATGAAAAGTGCCAATTAGTAACTTTGGACCCGTGAGCGATCAATGTCGTGAGTGATATATAAACGTGAGAGTTGTCCATTTTCAGCATTCCACCGACAATCCAGGATCTTGCCCTGCCTTGCAACGACTTCCCCAGTGCCTGTCAAACAGGGTGTCAGGAGATCCGACCACGAGGGGTAGAGGGGGGGCCATGAGTATGTTGGCATGTCATCCCGCCCAGGGGGGTCCTGATGCCTTGTTAATTCGGAGGCGGTGTCCCCAGTGAACGCGGCATCGCTAAGGCAAGGGGCAGTCAAACCGATTGCACCTTGTACAATGCCGATTATAAGAACGTTGGGTGATTATCTTACAGGAGTTTTAACTCCACCCCTACCGTTATTATCCTCCTTCAAGACATCTCCGCAATTCTGTAGTTTCTTCGAGGTCCTTGGCTGTACCCCTCCGTTGCCAGTGCCTCGTTTGCAACTGCAAGGTCGCGAATCCGACTGTCCAGATTCAGCGCCGCCGATGCAAACATCTGACGACCTTCCCTGGCCCGAGTTGGGCAATGTCTCGAGAGGTGCTACCCGCGGTAACCAAGGTCAGAAGGGTGCATTGGGGCCTCCTGACCAGGAAGGTCGCTGCGTGCTGCAGCTACGAGTCCAGCCCGGTGTGCTCTCCGTCAAGCTAAATCGACGCTCAAGCGAGTGGTATCGCACGCTCGACAACGAGGTAAATCGTGCTCTCAAACTCACCAAAACATACTGGAGAAAAGCACGGAGACGCCAGGACTAGTCAGTAACGACCTCTCCCCCTTGTTCGCGTGGTGCCTGTCATTGACATGAATGTGCCTCCTTCATTCTTCGACGCACAGTGATGCTCGTGCCGACCAGGACCATATGGAGCTGCATGAATGGCTGCAGCAGCTCAAAGATAAAACCATGTCCCATCTCGAGGTACTCATGCAAAAAGGCGATATCCAGGGCCCTCCATATATCATGCCCGATGATATTGAATTGAGTTTTCTACGAAAATTTATCGAGCGACATAATGCGAGCACCCCTCACAACCCTCGTCTTCGCCACCTCGGGCCGAGTGCGCAGCCTCCACATATAGAAGAGTCGATGGAAGTGTCCACGCCTGAATTATCTGACCCAGGATACCCTCCCCCTGGTTTAGTCGACCAGATGGCACGCCTGCAGCCAGGTATGCAAAACTCCCTCCCCGGCTACCTGGACCTAGTGAATCAAAAATTTCGCCGTCCAGAGAACGCTTCCAGTGTCTCAAGTCCTAATTATGCACATTCACCGGGCACATCGCATCGTCCTCATCTCATTAGACCCCCGTCGTCGCCTTCCACAGCGACATATGAACAGTTGATACAAGAGGCTCGAGCATCAGGTGAGCGGATGTTTGGCGCATCGTATGACGTGGCAGCGAGGTCTGACTGTATTGCAAGGTCAATTCCTGCAGGATGCCAGAGCCACACTGTCCCGAGCGCAATCACAGACCCAAGACGCGTTCCAGCGGTATACCGCATGTCTGGAAGCCGAAGGTCGTGCGAGGCGAGAGGCCGCCCTTGCCGAACAACATCGTGATGAATTGAGTAAGTGCTATGACCCAAGGGCGCGAGAATAATGCACTAAATGGCTTAATCAGTGTCTACACTACTCTCACGAACACAGACAACGGTCGGTACGTAAGATGGGCATTCAGACCCCCCTTTCCCGTGGTTCTCACAAGATCACGACAAAGAATATGCACGCCATCCTTCCTTGCCCCAAGAGGATGTTGGGAATTCCCAACATACACAGCATCCACAACACAATCAACAAGACGTAAGATTAGGCATTCATATGAGATGGGCCGGTTAACTCTATGCCTTGGCAGTATTCGTCACACCATCTTGCGGAGCGCAGGCCTTCGGTTGACATGATGACCCACAATAGCCCTAGGTCGCTCGATTGGCGGCAACCGGATGTGTCGAATTCATATACTGGTGCACTGGAGGCCATTCCTCAGTCTGAAGTAGGCAAAATTCTCTTCCCGTCTCCTTGGACCTAAATTTACTGAGTAGATGCGATCATCAAGCGACTCCTTCAAGCCAGAGCGCAAGCACTCGCGGAGCTGGGAGCAGGGTGGTCGAGTTGATATTCACAGTATGTATCCGCGTTGTCATGGACCGGGGGTATAATCTAACTTTTTGAGGTACTCCAAGTCCTTCAAGATGTCACAGGTTTACCACCGCGAAAACGTACACATCACATGGTCGATCCAGGCGGTCACAGCGCCTCTCTGATGTCTCAGACGATGGCACTGCCTCTATAGTTTTTTTGTGTGCGCTGGCCGCCTTTCGGTATTCATGAATATACCCGAGGAGGCTCTGATATTCAAAGCCTTGTTACGGGAGATATTGGATGCCGCTTTGTCGCTCTGTGCAGCTTCGTATCACTCTCTATTTCATATGCATGGTCGCTTTAATTGCACAACCACGGACAATCACATCCGTCGTCTCATGGCGTCGCTATTCATTGCTTTGCTTGCTTGTGTTATCAGCCTGTATCAGGACCGCTGTATCACCCCGCTACTATTTTATATTCGCGCGGTTCGCATCATGATCCACCATCCTACGGTGACATTCCTACCTTGTGAAAATCACTGGATAACGTGAACTGCATTAGGTTCGACCCGGGTTCGCTAGGCCTCTTGTATGAAAGCCTGGGAGCGAATGTCGTTGAAATGTCGCATCGACATATCTTCCAAGCGGGCTTCCTAGCGGCCACATTTGCCTAAGTACCTAATGTTAATTATTCTGGTGGGACCAGGCGTAATCACCACTCGCGTGATTACCGTGCACATTCCCACCAGATATCCGAATTGACGGGCAAAGCGAAGTCAGAGGGTCGAGAATGGCCCGGCCATGTTATGTGTCTTTGCGTCTTAGTAACGGTCTGGACAGTCCGCCGTTCCGTCGGGAACTGGAACTGGATAGATTGACCGACTACGCTATGACACAGCTTAGGTACAAACAGATGCTGATACCTCAGCGTCAGAGAAGAAATGAAAGCAAAGAAAGGCAGGGAAAGGGTTACAGGCGAAGCAACGAAACAATGTGCAACGGAAGATGAGGGAGGCAAACATTGACAGGTGGGATTACATAATGCAAAGTGTGCAGCGTGGGTATTCCACCGAGCGCTTGGAGGCAGCGCGAAAAAAAAAAGAATGCAAGTTGAACTTGTTCGGTCACCAAGGAATTGCTCAACCTCAGCCCCGCCAGTCGTCCTGAACGTCCACCCCACCACCTGATGTCCCCACCGTCCGCTGGTCCATTCGCCCGGTTACAGCTGGCGCGAGACGCTTTGACCGGATGGTCTCCCAAACTGTCGTTGCTGTGCGTGGTGACTTACTAGGACCTGTCGAACGCTTTGTTCCAACGTCCGCCCTGTGATACTGGTGTTTATTGAACACGCTTGGACAATAAGGGGCTGTGGCTCCAGTGGTCGGGATAATCGCGTGCCGCACACGTGTAGACCGCATCTCATCTGTTAAAAGGAGTTTGTCGTGTCCGTCACAGATGCATTATCCATCCTGTCCTTTTCACTCCCGAAACGACCCGTTGTCCCAATCTTTGTTTCCGAGTGCTCCCTTGTGTCCCACACCTTCGAAACGCCTTTCTGCTTGCCGTGGTTCCGAGAACACGCGTCTTGACCATGATGAGTGCAATACGATCGCATCATCCAAAGTATCGTAGTGAGTGCGCCTGGTCGGATCAAAGGGAACAAGGACTAATTACCACAAAAGCGAAGCTGTGTCGCAACTTCGCCAGCGGAGACTGCCCTTTTGGTCAAAAGTGTAGTTTCCTCCATCCTGCGTCGAGAATCAATCCTCCTCCTTCCTCACTCGCACAACACCTCTTCAATTGGAACGCGCTTCTGCCACAACCACCTACTCTTTCTAACCAGGAGGGAACTCAGAAAAAGATGCCACGGCGGTCGCCACCACGGTTCCAAGGACCAGAGCTCATTGACGAGGATCCATCACCGTCAACCTCTCTCCTGCTCTCTACGTCTGACTGTACCTCTTCGGAACAGATGCCAGAAACTAGGCGATTCAGCAGACGAAAGAGGTACCCGTGTAGACATTTCATTCGAACAGGTGGCTGGTGTCCAGCCGGAGCACAATGTAGATTGTAAGCTCCATTCATATACGCCACTGTGTGTGAGTTCTAACCCATCGTTGTTAGTCACCATGACGTGGCTGCATTACCTTCTGCGGATGTTCCGAAGGCGGAACGAGCACCCCCCTTCGCAACCAATGCTTACGGAGAAGAAGGGCGAACCATCAGTGGTGGCGTTCTGATGGGTATACAGCTACCATCTCCGCCGATTATCAGTCAGGAGCACCCGGAGCCCCATCGATACACTGAAGCCGAGCTAGCGCGACCATGTTCGTCCCCACGTTACTCCTACTTGACTGCCCACCGTTCTCAATGACCTTTCAGACCAACCTACGTATTGGCCCAACTACACTTGGCAACCATATCAGCCATATTATGCCACTATGCCCGCAACGACCATCGTGCCCATTCCCGTTACTGCAGTCCCATCCTCGATCGTGCAGCACAGTGTTTATCCCCCGCCCCAACCTCAAGCACAAACTGTACCACCAAGTGAAACTCAGACTAGCCTTCCGTTAGGGGCGTATCAAGTGAATGGAACAACATACTTTCCAACATCCGTACCTTCGGTTCCCGCGCCTGCTCCGGTGACATATTCAGTTCCCATCCACCCAGTTCCATATAATCATACGATGGCTCCCGCCTACCCATACTATGCACCTCCTACCCTGCCTGCAAGTTACTACGATATTCCCAATCAAACAACAGATGTTCGTCCCCAGGCCTCCTTTGATCCTTTTGCCTCGGATCCGATGATGTCCAGCGAATTGCCTGTCATTCCTCGACTCGAGGATTACCAAATGTCGCCTATCCAACACGACGTTCTTCCACTCCCACTCCCACTTTCATCGCCATCCGCGCTGACTGGCGATCTGGTATTGACGACCACCACAGACAAGCCGACGGTCACCCAGGATCACGAATTCCCTTATCGACCTCCGAAAAACCAGCGGGTAGGCCACGCGCGTCGCATCAGCGTCAACATCAAGAAACAAGGTCGTGCCAACAGTGGCTGATGGATAGTTTTTCGATTTTACGACGACACGACCTCTTCCATCTCTCGACGGGTCCACGTCTTCCTTCTTGAATCTCATTTCTCTTGGTTTCCGAGAAAAAAAGTTAAGAGCGTTGTATGTATATGCTATCTTTCAACTGTTTTTTTTTCTCTGCATCCTCTTTGTGTTTTATATCCCACTATATTGCAACACGTCCACGTTTTTTTTGTCTAATCATTATGCACTACGCGATCATTGTCATCTTACAGTATCTTTCAACAAGGCACCATTTTTTTTCTCTTTCTCTTCTTTTCATCGTGCAATCCTGTTTGTAGGTCATACACTTGTTACGAATGTGATGTTGTGTTTTCCAATCATTTCAGATAGTTCGAGGCCCAAAGTGAACCTCTAGCACTGTAGAGCACAAAGCTGGGTTTGATATCAGTCCTTTTCGGACCCGAGTCCTGCATCCATATCTCTTTGGTTCATATGCACACTTGGCGCCGTTGCATCTCAACCTTCAACATCATCTTAAAAGTTCATTAATGAACTCGCGCGGAGACCCCAAGGAACATGCCAGGCCCCCTCCAAAACTCGAGTTCAATAAAAAAAAAGAAGCTTCAAACCTTTGACGGTAGGAAGCTTACCATTATATTGTCGTAAAAGCAAAAGAAAAAAACAAAAGAAAATGCTAGGTTTGGATGATACACAAGTACAAGAAATGCGTAAATAAATAAATATCATTATGGATGGAAGACGTTGGTCCCAGATACCCAATCGGAGAAGAAGTAAAAAAAAGAGGTCCTTTAAGGATAAAGCATAAAGTTCTCCACGCCAACTGAGAACACACCTAGAACCTTGTCATTATATGCGTCCCGGAGTTTGGGCGGCTCCGTCGCTCCCGACGGTGTTCTCACAGGCGTGGACGATGCCCAAATCCAGGAAAGATAGGGTCAAAAAAGAACGGAATGCGCCATCACGAACCCTCACGCAAACAGCTCGGCGCCCTCTATTCCGTACGAGAAATCCAGGACCACGATCTTTTGGTCATGTGAGGTGCTGACGACAAGTCAGCCCTACTTCTGCAAACGGCCCGGTTCCGAAAAAGTAAAAAAAAAAAAACTTACCTGACGATCTTCCCAACATCAAACTTGACGTCGAAAATATGACTGGCGTGGAGGTTCCTGAACTCTCGAACCAATCGGCCCACGCCTTTGGTTTTCCGGGCAGGTGGCTCGGCCCCAGGCTGGGAGACACTGTTCTCCACCGCTTCCCCGCGCCATTCCCAGACTCGGACACTCTTGTCGTAGCTCGTACTCACAATATAACCAGTTCTGGGGTCGAAACAAAGAGCCCTGACAAGCAAGGTGTGTCCAGCGAACGTGTGTAGGCATTCACCAGTTGAGGCACGCCACAGTTTGATCGTGCAGTCGTTTGATCCGCTCAGGATGAGGCCGTCCTGTAACACCAATGAGCAAACGTAATATGACTGGATACGGATACGTGCCTTGAATTCGATACAAGCCAATCCCTTCTCGTGCCCTTCAAACACCCGGATACATTCACCTGTTTCAACGTCCCAGAGCATCATCTTCCCATCGCCGCTTGCGCTAACAAGACGGCCGTTCTCTAGCCCGACGGCATTCACCGGGCCTTCGTGTCCACGCAAGACCGTGTGGAGAGTCAACGTCTTCCGGTTATAAACATGCATTAAAGCGTCCTTGGAACTATGTCGAATATGAATAGTGTCAGTCCGACAATCGCGGAAAGAACTTACCACGAAACGATCCACTTTTCGTCCATTCTCAAGTCCAGTACACCTCCCGAATGTCCTCGGAGAACTTTGCGTATCTCCGCAGATATCTTTCTAGGGGGGCCGAGGCTCCCAGCGGCTGCGGTTGCGTAGGAGTCTCTCGACTTTCCTGGCCTACTTGCGCCGGCAGAAGGGACGCTGTTTCTCTCCACAGGCCCTACAGGTGTAGAGACAAGATCCCAGACACACACAGTGCAATCACTGCTTCCGCTGACCATGAAGCCACGACAGACCCCGTCGCTTCCCAGATCCCAGTCACGTTCAAATTTGAGACACAGTACACTGCCTGTGTGGCCTCCAAAGGAAGCAACACACTTGCCAGTCTTGATGCACCAAACTTTGATCGTCCGGTCTCGTGAACCGGAGATAATACGCGATGAATCAAAGTCAAGGCAGTAAACACTGGTGAGAACAGTCAAATCATGGCGAAGGCGAAGGCGAATATTCAATGACCCACCTGTCTCTGTGACCATCGATTCTGAGTACCCGGGGTTCGCCCTCGGGATCCCGCCACCGTTGTTCGAGAGTTGATCGTCCACGGTATATGCTATGCCAATCGAGCATGAGAGGGGCTTGTCTTGATATTGGTTGCGGCTCCGATGGTGTCATCGCCTCTTGCTTCTCAACCTCGTGCTCGTCTCCATCTCCCTCCTCGGAAGAAGCATCCGGATGCTGACCATCCTTTTCTTGGCATGTCTCGCCAGGGTATATGAACACCCCTTTATCCGCACCCTCATGCCCAAGCCTTGCAGTCTCCTTGAGCCTCATATTAGCCCGATCGAAGTTGACAGCCCATCCCCTCGGCTCGTCCCATTGTTCGCCGTCGTGTTCGTGTTCAGTGGTAGGCATTGAGAGGCCGTAGATACCTTCGTCCTTGACACCCCGATATCGGCGTCCGAAACCTCCAAAGGAGTCTTGGGTGCGGTGACCGAGGTCTGAGCTTTGACTGGGGGCGTGATTGGGTACACGAGGAACGCCTTCTCGTGCTTGCCATAGCCCCCACCAGACTCCGTTGTCAAGTGCGAGGGAACGCCATGCTTTGCAAGTTGAGGAAACTGCGAGGACGCTGCGTAGCGGTAGGTAGGAAAGAACCTGCAGAAAAAGCTCAGGGGGAAGTCGGGTAAGGGGTGTCGGGATCTTCGGAACTGTCATCAGAAGAGTCGTGTCAGCGTTGATGACATCGAGAGCATGGACAGTTGATCCTGACCTCCTTCACCCTCTGATTCCTGGGTATTCTCGTGTCCATAATCGTAGACATCCCAATATCCATATCCGCATACGCATGCACCGTCTCCCCATCCGGTACATGTACAGCCGACCAACTCACCCTCTTCACCATCGAGCGGATCCAGGGCACCATAATCTACATCAGTATCCACCCCGAGCGTACCTCGCCTCACGCGTTTGATGCGACGCTTTTCCTTTAGTTTCCGTCCAACACCCATCATGGGTGATGTTTTACACCGGACAACGGAAAAGCCGGGCATCGGACTCGATTTCGCACGAGCGGCGGGAATGGGCGTGAGATGTGCATCTTGATGCATGGACGAAGGATGGGGAGAGCCCTTGGCAGGGGAAGCAAGGGATTCCCAAAGGCGAGATATTCCAGGCCTCATGCGTCTCGGCTTGCCCATGACAGGCCCTAAGCCCATGCTAGCACTCATGCTCTGTGCTCGCCCGTTTACAGCGAAATGGAATGAACCTGCGACAGAAGTTGAGTTGGAGCGGAGAAACGGTAATGTTGCAGTGCCACGAATGTGGGGGGAGCGGAATGGATCGGTGTCAGCGTCCTCGGCCAACTGGGAGGTGTACTGATAGAAAGTTGGACTGCTGGGGGGAGAGATCATGGAAAAGTCTGCTGTGGGGGCAGGAGATGGCGGACGCCCAGATACCGGGTCGCGTGATAGCGGTGGAGTGGTTACTGATAGAGGAGCGGGAGGGGGCGACTTATGGGCAGATAGGGTAGTTGGTACGGTTATGTTCGTATCAAGAATAGGCAGACGGGATGGACCAGCCTTTGGCCCGTCATCAACAAGCTCTGGTTGTGGGGTAGAGTGAGCGGTATAGTACGGCGTAGGTATAGCGGAGCGGAGATATCTCTGTTCAGCGAACTCGTGCGAGGCGGCGTCTTCTTGTGCAAATCCGACAGCGAGTCTTGGCTGTAACAGCACTGTAAGATCAGAGTCCGCACTCGACGATCCGCTGCTCTCCCGGTGGGTGTCGCTTGATTGCGAAGAGGGCCTTGCACGATCGAGCCTCGGAATGGAGGTGAAACCAAATGAGAGCTCTGTATTTGGTCTATGGGATGTCCCCGCCACAGTGGGGCTTTGAACTCGGAACACATCGTCTTCGGCGGGACTTGGAGGTGGAGAAGGTGCAGATGTAGCGGCTGTCGCGTAGGACATGGCAGAAGAAGCAGAAGAGGGCATGTCTAGTGTCCAGGAGGTGGTGAAATCCAAGTCGAGGGTGAGATGGTGTGCGTGCCGCTTTGTGGGGGTGTCGAGGGAGCCAAGGGCGAGCAAGTCGATGTCCAAAGGGGGGTAGTGATTCTGGGGGGGTGGAGTGGGGAGACCGGGATGGGTGGGTCTGGGCTCGAAGGGTGATTCTGAGCCAGCGTGGGTACTGGAGAGTCTCGGTGTGCGTCTTGGGTGTTTGGAGGGGAGTGGAATAGGGCTTAGACTTGTCGCGCGTGGGAAGGGCACGGTCGAGGACGAGGACATCGAGCGAGCACTATCCAAGGAGACGAGTACGGATTTGCATGGGGACTTGTATGGCGGTGTACAGGGCGTGGCCGACATGCTGCACGTCCACCATCAGCCTCGAAATAAACATCTCGTCCATAACCCACCTCGCACGTGACCAATATCAGCGTCGTAAAGTAGAGGGAAAAACAATTCAACATCTACATCGTCGTCTAGTATATATACGGATAAGTCTCTACAACACGAGGTCCCTCTATGAAAACCGTATTGCTCCCGTGGTCGGATCGGTCAACGTGAACAACGGCGCATGCGAAATGACGAGGCCAAACAGGGCCATCCTGCGAGAACAGACGTGGTCAGTGTCATGTGGGGGGAAAAAACACCGTCGCACGACTCGTCGGTGAACGGAAAGAAGCAACATGCCAGGCGTAGATGAAGTGAAGCTGTGTCACCACACCGCCGAGGGTGGGTCAGGATCCGCACAGGAAGGATCAGTCTAAACATGCGTCGGGCAGCCAATGACGTCCATCCAAGATGCGCAGCCACGACAGAGCATAGTGCTCAAAACAATTCGGTGGAGAAGCGCCCGTGCGGCTCGAAGACATGCAGCATGGGCCACGGATTGGCGAAATAGAAACGAAGTGGTGGAACAAAACTCCACAGATGATATTCATGGAAATCCATGATCCGGGAGTGGAGCTATTGTGCGGAGAACAATAGGCACTCACATGAGGGTGGCCCAGGGCGTACTTCCGCCTTCCTTGGCGCGCAGTGGGTGCTGGTTCATGACTCCGTTAATGGCAAGAATGAGAACCGGCCATGCGACGTATCTATTCAATTTGCCCAAAACCGCGGACCGGTCATTTGAGACACGATGCATCGAAGGGTGAGCAAAGATGCCCAGCAAGCTACGGCAATGTATCAACGTACCTATTCCTTGTCACCATCACCATCCCAGCGAAGAACATACCCATCGAGCCCATTGCGTCTATAACAGTGAGAGTTAGTTGCAAATCCTGAATCCTCAGCCCCTCCCTGGGATAAAAAGCTTTTACGAGTACAAGGTAACTCACCGACAGACTCTGCATTCCACGACTTTGGAAGGGTCAATCTTGTCTCCCGCGATGCATCTCTCGGGTCATTCAGAAGGTTATTACTCGACATGCTTGTGTGCCCTGTGTCTCCTAAGTACAAGGAAATGTTTAAAGAGCGTGAGAACCAGGCTAGTCCTTGCGACCCCTGATATCTCTCGATATGCACCGAATATAACGAGTATTGCGACTCTTCAACCTGACCAGTCGAAACTATTTAGCCCACGGACGATTATCTTTCCCGGGGGTCAGAAGATTTCGTTGAAACCTCTCGATTGCCGTCAAGTCAACTTCACCGTCTGCAAACTTTCCATGCCAGTTACAAAAAGTATCGTCGTGCTCGCCAAACCCGACGTGCAGAATCCCGAGCAGGTGGTAATCAAAGTATACGATCCTCGCTAGCCGAGATACCTTCACACCCTTAGTACCCATACGATTCGGAGCTCACAGCGCACGAGCGCTTGAAGGACCTTCAAGGGTCTGCTATCTCGCGCCTCATCATGGCAGGCCAGTTCCTACCACGAACGCGCCATTCAATCGCCTGTCCTTGTTCTCGAATATATACCCTCCATTAACCTTCACGACGTCTCTTCCGCTGCGGTTACTCCCGCTATCTGCGCGCAGCTGGTCTCAGCCATCGAAGGCATCTCTTTGCACGGCGTTATCCACAACGACATCACCATGACCAATATACATTTCACACCTCTGGAGCAGCCTGCGATGGCTGTTGTGATCGACTTTGGGTGTGCTCTGATCCGAAGAAAGGATCATGTTGAGGAGTACTGGACGGCGCGGGGCACGGTGGGCCAGACGGACAAGCACATTGAGCAGAAGATGGTCCCGTCTAAGCAGCTGTAAGTAAATCGCGAGTATACTTGCTAGGATACCTCAAGGCGTCGGGTGAATGATTACACGCAAGTGACAAAGGGAGATAGAGTATGTTGTCATTGTCCACAGATTATCTGATCTCTGAGTACTCAAGTACTGCAGTAGGTGCGTCGTAACTGGCACTTGAGTATGCTCGTGCCATCCAAGTGCACGTTGGGCAAGGCGACTCGGGAGGGCGATATTAATGTATTCTATCACTAGCGGTGTCCATAGTCCCTGGGTGATTCAAGTCTTAGCTCTCAACAGCCTTGCCTCGTTCCCCAGGTCAGCGATTACGCGTTACCGGTGAGTTTGTGATATCCCATAGTTTGATTTCAATGTATTGGCTCATTTTTTTCTAGGCTCCAGTTGATTGGGTCCATCCTGTGTCCCCGACACGGTCGAGTGTCAAAGGATTCCCAACAATTCGAGTTTTCTCCAAGCTATAGGCACGAAATACCCTCCGTTACCTCCGTTACTTCTCTAAAGTATCAACGCGAGTGTCATCAGCTCACGGAGTTCAAACACGTGATTATTCCCCCCAAGGTCAAGCCGGTGCAACTTGCGCCGCACCCATGACCGTCGAAAACGCTTCCGTTCCTGTGGGTGACTGCCCAAGGAACATTATATTACCTCCTCAGTGGGAACAGTGATACAATCATGCTACTTCTGCGGTACTCCGAGAGTATCCCGTGACGATCCTGCACCAACATGTGAACAACCCGTCCTCGGTGACCAGTCTGTCCTCGGTGACTGTTCGGACGATCATCAGATACACTGGTGGTATAATGTATTTTGGACAGACGATGGGGTAAGGTGGTCTCGAGAGTCGCAGCCATGAAACACCTCTCGACGATGCTGATTGCGTTGCCACTCGTGTACGGCCAACAAGGATTCCCCAATTCCCGATCCCCTCATTGTAAACACCATTAGCGTCAACCTGCACAAGTGGTATGAAATACACTTTGCTGCCACGACCGGTGGCGCGAATCGATGGTTACCCCCTCAGCCCTACACGCCTCCTTCATACATGCGGAACGCGACCGCGATGAGGGCAGCGTGTATGCAAGGCGAATACAATGTATGGAATGGAACGCAGTTCCACAGTGAGGACTGCCTGTTTCCCGACGTCGTCACACCTGTCGGTGTTCAACGCTTGCCCGTCTACGACTACTCTTTGTCAGTCGCACGTTTTATGCTGCTCAAGCGATTCTCGTAACTGATATAAGAGCGCAGCGGGTGGCTTCGTAGGCAACACGGCATCCGGCCCGAAGATCGATGGATCATGACTAGACTTCGAGGGGGTATCGTTCACGTTAGCTACAACTACCGTTTAGCGCTTTTCGGATTCCCTGCATCACCGGAGATCGCGAAGGCTGGCCAGACACAGAACTTGGCCGTTCTCGACACGCGTGCTGCTGTCGAGTGGACGGTTGCCAACATTGCTCAATTCGGGGCGATTCCACGAAAATCACCTTTGGAGGTATGTTTTCGCCGAGGTTCCAACTATGCGTGAATTCCTGAAGATGTCCGCCAGGAGAGTCTGTTGGTGCAGGTAAGCATGCAAACAATGCTGCGAAAGTTGTTTACTTAGCTGCCTACAGAAATGACGTCGTACTGTCTCGGTGCTTACTGGCAAAGATCCTCTGATTCGTGGCACCGTCATGCAAAGCTCGGACAGTGAGTTCGAATCAAACGTGGATACATGTTACGTGCTGACATTTGCGAACTAGCGTCTCAACCGATGTGGTCGCTGGGCCAACAATTCAATATCATCGCTCAGGATTTTGCCTGTCCCATTGGTGCGGGATAACTTGATTGTTTGCGCCGGATCGATTCATTTGAACTTCAGGCGGCCCTCAATGCTTCGGGGGCTCAGTTCTAACCTGTAATTGATATCATCGCTGTCTTATCGGATCCCGTCAGACTGCAAAGGTTCCCTTGCTGATTGGAAATAACAAAGTGATTGATGATGTTACACTGCTCTTTCCGCACACTGATCGGTTGTTCAGGACGAGGGTCAGACGATCGTCAATGGCGAACCTATAGCCTATACGAACGAGAGTGCTTACATGTCAGTAATCTCCCATTCACCTTCTTTTTCCAGAACATTGAC
>JBBPQU010000196.1:0-31249 GCA_038092655.1 Boletus sensibilis | reverse complement strand
TCTTGTCCTCATTCCAACCCTGCAACCCTAATGTCACCATGGCCCGCAGTGATTCATCCCGCTGGTCCCGACGCGGACCAGGGGGTAGCCATACGAGCCGAAAGCCCATTAGTTCTTTCTCGTGCACGATACGACAGCGTTCTTCGCGAAGGTCTTGGAACGCTTCCACGAGCTGAGGTAATTGGCCCCAGTTTTTTAGTCGAGACAAGAGCCCTCCAAGGACCTCAGCGTCCTCTAGTTGGAGACTTGCGCTATGAGTGATGCAAGGCTGTCTTGAATGTCAGGCAATCAAGGCCAACATATTAGAACGCAGATTATTTACCAGCGACGGATGAGCTGCTTCACCCATCAAGATGATCCTTCCCGAGTCATCCGTCCATTCTTTCAGGGGATCTCTTTTGATGTAGCGCCTGCGTTGCAATATGGGACAGAGATCGAGCAGTCGCTTGAGCCTAAATGACGATGAGTGAAGCGTCTGAGTACTTGAGCGAACATCCTACTTTGAGTCTCCGGAGAAGCATAACTTCTTCCTTGGTATCGTGAAATTCCATTCCTCAGATAAATGGTCGTCTGGATCTTTCAAATTGTCTGGCCAAAATACATGTATCGTATATGCACTGTTATCTCGCTGGAAAATTCAACCACGTGAGAATGACGCAAAAGTGTCACGAAGAAGTGTGGCATGTACATACCACGGGAAAGCCGACCGCATGAGAAGATGTACCCATCCAGATAGGGTACTGTGCCAAGTCAATCTGGAACCGAAGACACAGCGGATGTATAACGGTCCTTACCTGTACACCACCAAGCTCTGGATTTGTAAATACGTCAAGCTCGGGATCTTTGTGCAGTTGTTCCCGGGAAATGGTCGCTCTAAAATGACCCTTGAGTTTACGCTCAAAGATAACGCGTGCACGCTTACACGTAGACAGAAAAGCTGTCCGTGCTAAGCCGACCGCCATTCGATGTCCCCTCGACGGCCTCGCGTACAATACCACACGATCCGTCCGCCCCTATGATTATGTCTGCGTACAACGTCGTACCTGAAGCCAGCTCAACTCTCGGGGGATGAGCGGAGACCTTGGTGATAAGTGTGTCGTAAGACATCTGGACACCTGCCGACTTGGCCGCAGAATGTAGCATTGCGTAAAGGTCTTGGTACTAGACAAAGTCATTACGCTCAATGACAAATGGACGACACATCCGAGGAAATGAACACTCACATGCATCAGAAGGTACTCAGCCCCAATCTCCTCCAACACTTCTGTCTGAGGCCACAATAAATGTCCTACGAATTGGCCTGTCTCCACTGTTGAGATCACGGGCGTGTCATCAATCACAATTATTCCTGTCGCATCCAGTGCACTCACTCGAGTAGCAATGACTCCTCCTGGTCGGTTTACCCCACCGAGCAACTTGTTCTCCGAGACCCCATTCCTCTAGAATTTTTGTGAGATTCGGTGGGACTCGGACGCCGCACGCTTTCTATGATTCAAAACGACGTGTTGCGCGTCAAGGAACGTGGGCCCGTGTTAGATATGAGAACGCTGGGACCGTACCTGTTCGGGTCTCGACTTGTCGATGACATGGACAATGTGCCCCGCTTGAGTCAGCCTGAACGCAACGGCCAAGCCAGAGATACCTACAAGATTATTTGGATGAGCACCGAGGGTGAAGGAATCGCTCACCTCCGCCTACGACTATGATATTTAACTTCAGAGAGGCCTTTACGAAGAACGACATGGTTTCGAGTAGGACCTGGATGCACTAATGGGTCTTTAGAGGTTGGAAGTAATACAGGGTAGTGACGGGCTAAATCAATCCCTGGTGGGGTGTAAAGTCAAGAACGCCACCAAGCGTGTTTATCCCGTGGAGTGTCAGGAAAAAAAACACGATTTGATCGCTTCCGTCGCGTGACACAGGAAGGTGATCACACATTCCAGGATGTAAACCTGAAAACACGATACCCGAGCCTGGGCACGGTCCGAAACGGAGAAGGGACCCTTAAAATTGGAATATCAATACCAATCTAAGCGCGGAACGCCCTACCAATCGGAACGGCATTCAAGGGTTGTAGAGGCCACTCAATCGTAGGTTGAAACGCATACATGATCGGATCATATCTGGATATTCTAAAAGTTGTTCCGCCTCAATCAGGCAGTGTCCTGTTCCTTGGCAATGCGCTCTAGAGAGTCAACGGCGCATAAAATAAACCAAAGTCTCGCCTATCAGGCAGACCAACTTTGAAAGAGCCGAAAAGAAGGCTGTCCAAACATTTTTGCGTTCGGCTCGTCTGCACGTTTTTTGATAGGCTAGCGCCGCGTACCACTCGGTGGAATGGCAGCATAATCTTGTTTGGTGAACAGGCCGGGGATGTGCTGTCAAGTCTGGGGGTTCTCCGCAAACAGCCATTGGGTCACAAATACCAATGATGTTGAGAAGTAACTGGAGATATCAGGCTACAAGGAACTTGGATGAGTTCGGAGAGACCCAATACTTAGCGTCGGACCGCTGGAATGATACATTTAATCGGGCACATTTGACTCTTTGCTCCTCTAGACATGGGTCTTGTATAGCCCGCGCAGTATATTATCAACGTCGGATAAAGTCGCCTCTTTACGAGACACCTCCAGATATGCTTCCCCCTTCTCGTCTTCAACAGGATCGGCGATCCGAGAAGCTACGTGCCAGTGTTGAGGATGCAAGCCCCTGGAAAAAACCTCGATCACCGCTGGTTCTCTTGGATGTGTCGTTAATCGTTGTGCAGTATGCAATTGATAAGTTACTCTACCTGTCCAAGAGTCTTTTTGCTTCAAATAGATAATCCGAGTTGAGGGCCGCTTCTCCGCTCGCATTCACATAGTCTCCGGTTTTGAGGATGCGGCTGTCTTTAGGCTGGAGAATCTTTGTCGCGGATGGCAACGAGGCCACCATGTTACTGGGTATCAAATTAATTAGTGCAAATTGACGTCAAGCGCCTGCACTTACCGTTGGCTGTCCTCGCTTACGATCTTCTCCACATCTTCGAGTAGGCACTGGGTTGGTTTCACACAAGCTTCCAGGTCATCCAAGTCATCACTGAGCAGCGCAACAGCGTACTGGCCGTGCTGAGAAACGAATTGAATGCCTGCTACGTAACAACGTTATCTGTGCTGACCTTGAGTAGGTATACCCTCCTCCGAGAAGTTGCCAGCGATTCGTGACTAGGGGCAAGGAACACGTCTGTCCACGTAAACTGCGGTTTTTCGCTGTAGACAGTCGTTGGAGTGTCAACGCTCGGTAGTGAGCCATTCAGTGAAGCCTCTGAGGAATCCAAAGTGAGTGGAGGAACTCTTGATGGACGGGGTGTGTCCGTTTCTGAGGCGTCAGAGTCCAGAGTTACCGGGTGTTTTTCGTGCTCGTCGAGCGCAGAAGGCTTCTCCGTAGGTAAACCAAACGAATTATCAGACGCTATGGCCTCCTGCAGCGCGCTTTGATCGACCTGCACCTCAGCGCGTCCGGATGCAGAGTGGGGGACAACGTCGTCGCCCGCATTCGTGACGAATTCCTTGAGGTTGGGACCTTTTCCAAAAGATGGCCAGGCCCATTTCCTGACGTTCATACTCATACTTATGCTTACACCAAGAAAACCACCCGATGGAAGTGGCTCCGTATTCGGTGCTGTCCATCGGTCGTCGTGATCTCCGTGGCTTACGTCGTCTAGTCTTTCTGGTTGAGTTGTCGAGGCGGAAAGAGTAGCGGGTCCAAGCGTTGGAGTAAGGTGATTCATTAGATGTCGTGCCAATGCAACGGGGTATTGTGAACTTCTATATCTGCTGGAAGGAGCGACATGACTTTGCGTCAATACAAGCGTAGCAACTCCCTCGGGTATCTGTGATGAGAAATTATCAATGGTGGGAAGGATTAATTGATATGACGGATGGAGAGGCAAGCCTGAGAGGGGAGTCAGGTAAACTGCTGTGTGACCCTGGTGGGGAAACACGAGCGCACCAAGGTCTATGCCAAGGCTAAAATCCTTGTTCAGATCCCACGTCCATGCCCAGACGGTAAAGAATCGCTCAAGCTGCAACTCTAAAGCTTGTTGTCCCAAGGCAGACAATATCGAAGAAAAGGACCCGTGGGTCAACTGGGAGCCCTGTTACATCAGTCCTCGAGGTACAAAACAGACATGAAACCGACCTTGAATTGTTCGTAGCCTCGCATGAGATGCGCCCGTATCGCAGAATCATGCAGGGTGCCATCATGATATTCCAACTGAGGTACTGGACTCAGTTCCTCTTCTTTGGCTTTCCCCTTGCCTTTATCACGGGTCTTGGGCTTTACAGTCGGAGCACGCGGTGTCTTTGCTAGTTCGACGGCCTGGATGATTGAGGGTTCGAGGGGATGACACCGGTGCAGATGAAGCCGCACTCACCACATGCATCCAAAAGTTGGGCTCCGGGTTTAGCATCACCATTCTTCTGGACTGCGAATGAACATTCTGACATGGATCTGTTGAATGGAAGATCCTGGCGAACGTTTAGTTCTGCACACACCCGCACTGCTTTCATTGTTTCCCTCACTCTGCAAAGTTAACAAGCGCTTTCGCAAGCCCAACCTGCCTCAGCATCCTGTCCCGTGATACAGCTCGGTCGCGGGAAGTGTAGAATAGAATTTGGGCCTGTTCCTCGGCATCCTCGTCATCATCATGTGTTGCTGAGATGTCAGGTCGAAGGGTAGGATTGTAGATCGTTAGATATAGCAGGGACGGAGGGATTCTGTTCATGTGGAAATGAGTCAAAAGTCCGAACTGCGAGTGAACATTGTAAACAGTTGTAAAGCCGTCTCGACCCCCGTGAGTAAGTAGGCAGAGAGGACAGTACACATAAAATATGTAATTATGCAGGTAGATTACATTTGTTGAGTTCTAAGGTTTTGGTATCTCATCATTGTCCATGGCTTCATTCTTCTGTGAGTTTGCATCGGAAAAAGGGTTGGAATCAGAGCCAATCGGCGAAGGTGACGAGGAGGACAGTTGCCATTCTCCTTCCATGAGTTGGATGGGGCTGGCTTCAAACCCCCGTAGGTCTGCGGCATCGTCGTCATCGGCCTCGACCTCGTTGGACGATGTAGGCGACAATGCTTTGAAGGAAGACGGGAAACGGAACGTCTGCTCGTCATCCATCAGAAGCGAATTCAGACCAGTGCTGGGGAGAAGTTGGTCGTGATGAGATTCTTCAAAGTTTGGTGGCTCATCGAGGGGCGGGGGGGAAGACGACGGTGTCGACCTGTTGTGAGAGGGTGGTGTCCGCCAACCAACGTTTTGTGGTTTCTGGGGCAACACAAACGTAGGTGCGACGATTTCATTGGGAGGTGTGGGGAGCTGGGTATCCATAGATGGGGTAGGGTCAACAACCTCATCGGCTGATAATCGTGCTTCCTCTATCTTATGGTAAGTTTTACCACCAAGTGGCTCATTGCTTCGTCGCTTGTAGAATAGTAGGTACGCATTTGCATTCTGGAAAGCCTATAAATGCAATATCCTCACAACAGTGCACTAGACTCACCACTGCCTGGCATGCTTCGCTCTTTGTGACATAAGAGTCGTCGAAATGGTACCATTGCTCGGTGACGTGGTTGAGCGCATAGGCCCGATAATGGCCACCACCCAGTCCACCGAGGTGTTCGTCGACCGCGAATAAGTCATAGATAAGAGGTTCCTCGACGTTGCCAATTCCTAGCCCCTCAATATCGATTCCACTCTCAGTCAACCTCTGTCCAACCTTCCGTTCACCAACGAGATTGGTGAGGTCGAGACCTTGAATTGGAAAGTCGACAAACGTATCAATCTTGTCTCTGAGCGCACGGCTGTTACTGAAACGCTTGAGGTGCACCGCCAGTATATCCGGCACCCTCCAAAGGTCGAACTTTTTCGTGGCCTGCTGATGTTTCTTGCACTGAGGGCAGTACCACAGATCATCCTCACCCAATTGCTCTTCCTTTGTGAATTCGGTCAGACAGTCGTCAATTGACAGCCCCTTGTTCATCTTCCCCGAAGCCGCCTTCTTCGCCTCGACATACTCGGGGTGCAAGTACGTAGTCCAGGTGGTATTCGTCCATCGTGCGTGCTCCCAGTTCGACGCTTCGTCACCGAAATAATACGTTTTCAAGTTTTCGTCGAACTCGCAGTAGAGAGCATCCATTTCCTTGAGCAACGGAGCGCCTTCTTCCATCTCCTCCAGACGCGTCTCGCAGGATTCGAAGCGTTGGCTCGAGGAGCTGTACGCACTGAACCCTGTCCCATAGTCTTTCTGGCCAGCCTGAAGGCGCAGGTTGAATACATCTTTTTTGATTCCAACAATCTGGGGAGTGCCATTAATCGTGGTGTCCATCGTGGCATCGTCCTGGATCACAGCCTTCTCATCGGCGATATCGCCTTCATCGACATCCATGTCCTCAGCACGAACAACCTCCCCATTCTCTTTGATCTCCGTTAGAGAATCCAGTGGCGGAACCGGGATGGATACTGAGTCGACAGATGCAGACGGAACTTCTTCCCACGTGAAAAGATCACGAGCATGACTAGTCCATCGCTGAAGACGATCTACCACAGCCTCGTATATCGCTTGCATGCTGCGAGCCTGTTCGAAATCGATAACCACAATGAACGGGTGACCAAAGTTGGTCTGGTTGCGGTAGCTGTACGATTGCCGCGCCCGAAGGTCGGTCACGAACACTGGAAGAATGAACGGATCTGTTTCTTTCTTCTTGTACAATCGGCTTTGACGTGCGTTGCATGGCAGCTCGAAGCATACGATAGTGTCACCATCCGACATGTCACCGCAGAGGACGTTATCATCAAGGTTCTTATAGAACCGGTTGTTAAATATCTCCAATGTCAAGAGCTAAAACGAGAAATCAGCAGACGGGGAACAGGGGAGATGGGATACGAACATTCTCTGGTGGTGCACCCATCCAACGGCCAAGGAGTGCGCGAAGCTCTTTGAAAGTAGAATCGCGACCAATTTCAATAGGAACCTGCGTGGTTATCGTTAGCTTGCTGATTCAAGTCGCCAGCAACAACTCACCGTAACGTGGGGTGTCGACAAATCCCATGGGACATACTCGACAACGTGTTTCCACTTCTTCGTCACAGGAATAGGAAGAGTTAGGTACATGAATGGGTCAAACGTTATTGAGACCTGAAAGAGATGGTTAAGCAATCTGTGGTTGTTGTGACAACCAGCATACCTTCTCGCATTCGGGACACACTAGTGTGCTCTGGTACTGTCCTTGGAACAAATCCACGATGACACTATCATTCCGCTGCATGTATCCATGCCACGAGTTTTGTGCCAATTGCGCAAGTTCAAGATCCCCACCACCCTCCCAATCTGGCTTCTCTACGTATGGTTTCTTAAGCACGCGATTGAGGTCTTCATGTAGACCGTCGAGTAAGAAGGCCACGAGTTCTTGCGAGTCATGTTGCTGGTATCCACTGAATTGAGGCGCAAAACGTTGTAATTGCATCTTGAACTCGCGTGGTGAGTAAGAAGTTGCGGTGGAATCTCTGGCCCAAATACGGTGTAAGAGCGCGCCGAATGCCTCGGCGATGGCACCACCCATCCCAAGCGGGTTATCAGGGTTAAGCTCGTTTTGGTAAACACCAGCTGCGAAGGTTGAGTGGGTGAGTCCTCACGTAATAACAAACACAACCTCGCAACTTACAAAGGAAATAGTCTGTCAGTTCTTTTGTATGCGCAAGACACTGAAGTGCGGAGTTCATAAAGCAAGTGTTGCCCCTTTGCACTAGCGTCAGATCAGGGAAGAAGACAATAGGAAACGCGTACATGTTTCCGAGGCCCAGTGTCCCTGGTTCTTGTGGTACCCTGTTCTTGGAGAATCCAAACGACTTGAAAGGAACGACTTGTGAATCTTGAGCTTTGGCGGACGATCCCGCCGAGGGTGCGGGCGAAGGTACCTGTCTAGGTTGAATCTGAGTGACACTCGTTGTCGCAGAACCCTTTCCCAGACGACTGAAAAAGTCTTCTCCGCCGCCAAACAAGGGAGGAGGGACGGACGGGGCTGCTGAAACCGGCACCGTCGACGTTTGGTCTGCTATCCATTTGCCGTCCTGCTGAAACTCAACAACAAAGGGATCGTCAAAGTCGATCAACGCGTCCTCGAGTGTTTTGTCATTTATCTCTAAGAGCTCTGCTCCATGCGTGGCAAGCTTCGAGGCAGGAAATTGCGATCCTGCATATTCTCCGGGCTGGATTTTCCATATCCTGTATGGAATATTGGAACGGGCAGATACGTTGGCTACAAGCTCTTTGCTGAGAGCCCTCACTGTATCTTTTGTCGAAAGCGTCACGTAGTTGTGCGGGGGACCAATCGGCCCATCCGATTGGGAGTCGACGAGAGAAAGTACTTTGAGACGGGGAGGTCGAAGTTCCAAACTGGGTTCCCCAAGGTGGCCTCTCGCGATCACGGAACGAGGGAGTGGATATGTGGCCGAACCATACCTACACAGATTCGGATCAACTGCACAGCTCGACGAACGTCAATGACGCACCAAGTGATGAAGGCTTTCCAGACGTCCCAGGGAACAAACTCGACATCTACGCCCTCTGTCAGGTTTGATACGAGGTTGGCGTCACGGTCTACGAGTGGCGTGTTGTCGACGGCACCGACGTCCTTTTCCTCGAGGGGGCCAGACTTGTCGGTGATGCCTTGACACGCGGTCTCCCAACGTCTATACCACCTGCGAGATACGATAAACCACGTGTCACCGACTTGCATCTGCTTGAGACGGCGCTCGGTGACGTAGTGCAACTTTTGCGGGGGGGTGAGATTTGCGGGTGGTTCCTGTGGGGGTGTGGGCGGAGGCATGAGAGTGACGGCGTCGAGGGAATTTTCGCCCTGTTCTGCCATGTAGGCGTCGATATCGTTGGCAGCATCGGCGGTGGGTGCGTCGTGGGTGGCACGGACGGGGGTCACGGAGCTGGGGCCTTCAGAGGCGGCTCTCTTGAGGGAAGATGAGTCTGATTGCATTGATTCTGAGCGTTGTCTCTTGCGACGTGTCGGTCCCGCGTCCAAGTCGGTGACTTTGGACGACGGCGACGCTGCTGGCGACGGCAGGCTCATCGCGGTGAAAAGTAAGAGACAAAGCGCGCAATGGAGGGGGGGTCATGGGGGGTCGCCGGCTTTCGCCTACCTTCCTCAACGTTCTCCACAGCGTCGAGCATCATCGCCATGGTCGTGCAGAGTGAGTGTCGCATTCTCCAGCCCACATCAGCCCCTCACTCTACCAGGCAAACACTTTTTGAACACACCCGCCTCGCTTGTACTCGACTCCCTCAGGGGACTCTGTGTCCTCAACCCATATCTCGCAATTGATCCTGCAAACAGAGGTTCTTCTTCCCGCATTGCCCAGTTCTGTATGTAATGCTGATCATGTCTTTGAACCAGTCCTTCATCTTGCCAATGCAGACCGTTCAAAGGTCGCACTCGTCTGTGGGGGTGGCTCTGGCCACGAACCTTCCCACTCTGCGTTCGTCGGTGGGTGCCCTGACACTCGGCATTGTCGGATCTAGTCCATTCGTTCGTCATAGGTCAAGGAATATTGTCAGGTAGGATTCCCCTTAGATCTTAGGTGCTACTCAAAGCTTCCTCTCGTACACCAGCTGCGGTCTGCGGAAATGTGTTCGCCTCGCCAAGTGCAAGCCAGGTCCGTCGTGCGATCGACTTGGTGAGCAACGATGCAGGGTGCGTCTCTTGTCACTGCTCTCCGTCTCTGTCGTTTAACCACCCTCCCCCAGTACGGTCATCATCGTAAAGTAGACCCGTCAGCCCCTTTTTACTCCCGCTGCTGACAGCTTGACCACACAAGGAACTATACCGGCGACGTTCTCAACTTTGGACTCGCGAAAGAACAGTACGCCGCTGTTCACCCCGATAAGTCGGATCGCGTCAAATTCGTGATCGTCGGTGACGACGTTGCCGTTGGACGAGAGCAGGGAAAGATTGTCGGGAGGAGGCACGTCCCCCTCCTTTCGAGCTCTCTCTCTTTTCTCAATTCACTGACCCTTTGGTAGAGGTCTTGCTGGCGTCTGCCTCGTGTACAAGATTGCAGGCGCACTCGCCGCTCGAGGAGGCTCCCTCGACGAGGTATATGCCATCGCCGAACACATTTCTTCTCACCTCGGCACGATTGGAGTGGGACTAGAGCATTGTCATGTACGCAGTTCGGTTCTCAGCATACACACGCCATTCGAATGATCGCACTAGGTTCCTGGCACTGCGGTACCCGACACTCATTTGGGTATCAACGAACTCGAGATCGGGCTTGGTATCCACAACGAAAGCGGCCATCGCCGCGTCTCTCCAGTGCCCCCGCTCAACGAACTCATCCCAAACCTCATTCAGATGATCACCTCTACCGCCGATCCCGACCGATCCTTTGTGCCTTTCAAGAACGACGGCACCGACCACGTCGTGCTCCTCGTAAATAACCTCGGTGGTCTCAGCGAGCTCGAGCTCGGCGCCATCGTCGGCGAGGCAAAGAGTGCGCTAGACAAGCAGGGTATCAAGGCGATGCGGGTCCTGGCCGGATCGTTCATGGTTCGTTCGTCTCTCCCACACGCATGAAACAAGCGACTGACACCGCAATAGACGAGCCTCAACATGCCAGGGTTCTCCATCACTCTCTTGCTCCTCCCCGGCACTGAATCAGACAATGCCATTTCCACGGATCTCATACTCTCCCTCCTCGACGACCCCACCAACGCCCCGGGGTGGAAATGGTCCTCAAAGACTGAACCAAAAGCCATCGCTGAGACGGCTTCCTTGGCATCAGTCGACACCACCCCTCCCAGCAGCCAATCTTTTCTCAGAGCACCGAACGCGCGCTCCTTTGAGATTGCCATCGAGCGCGCCTGTAATGCGCTTTTGATAGCCGAGGGCGAGATCACGGATATGGACAAGATCGCTGGCGACGGAGACTGTGGGCTTACCCTCAGCGCAGGTGCATCGGGTCAGTTACCACACTCGTCTCGGTTCTTTCTATGCCACGGTCGCTGATGGTCGTCAACCTCAAGGTGTACTCGATGTTCTCAGCCAGGGTGGCATCGTAGGAGGAGACGTGATCAACAGCATGATCGCCATATCCAGCGTGGCCGAGGAAAAGATGGGTGGGACGAGCGGTGCTCTGTACTCGTTCGTATCAATCGTCGTTCTTCCAGACCCCAACTGAAGTTTTTTTTTCCCTTGTTTGAGAACAGGATCTTCTTCTCCTCGCTCGCCCAAGCCCTGGCACGTTCCTCTACCGCTGTAGCCACGACCGAGGTTTGGAGCAGTGCTCTCAAGACTGCTCTTGCTCGGTTGTATACCTACACACGTGCTCGATCACCTTCGCGCACGCTCATTGATCCGCTTAGTGCTTTCGTGGATGCGCTTCCCGCTGGGTTTGAGGGTGCTGTCAAGGCCGTACAGCAAGCTGCAGAAAAGACAAAGGATATGGAAGCAAAGGCGGGCAGGAGTGCTTACGTCGAGGGTGACTGGTTGAAGGAGCAGAAGGTCCCGGACCCAGGCGCATGGGGGGTCAAAGTCATCATCGAAGCACTTGCAAAGTAATTGACGAATTCACCGACGATGGGCAGCAACGAAGCAGAAGCAAACTCGTGTATTCATCCAGCGACGGCACTGTACATGTAATTGTATGCATACTGACATGTCTGAGAATAACTCTTCTTGAACTCTAAAAGCGAAAGCAAGAAAAATAGCTGTTCCTAAATCTTCGGGGGCACATGTTCCCTCTCAAGGCAATGACGATTCGTCGAGATTTAGAATCAAATTGGTGTGGAACCTGATCGCTTCGATCATCGCCTCCGCCCGTAACGCTGAATGGTATTCCCAGAGAAGTGCCTGGTTGAGATGAGGACGGCTTACCTTCGTTCACTGTGTGGAAACCGTTATAGTAATCTGCAGAAGTAAAGGGAGAAAATCGGAATATGTGGTTCGTCAGGTTCCAGTAAAATCGTGTGTCTAGGAAGACGAAATGTCAAACGCGTGTGTAGTGGAACGAAATATCCGATAAGATCGCACCAGTATTGCCTAGAAAAGTGAATCAGTCTGGAATACAACGATGAACACGCAGGATGCGAACCCAAAGATAAAGATGGGGCGACGACTACTTGTGTCACATTGTAAAAGCTGGAGGACTCCATGGTCGCCTTGATGGTGCCAGCAAGGATCGAGTAGGGGCCATGGCCAGTTGGTGTTACAGGGGATGGATCGAGGGCGGAATCATATTCGTTGGAGATGGATACTTGCCCTGACTGGCCGGTGTGGACCAGCCGCCCGAAAGCATTCAACGTCAAATTATACTTGCGCGCGACTGGGCGGAGAACTTGGACGAGGTGTTGTTGGAGCTCGGTCACAGAGCTTGATGTACCTTGAGCAAGCACACTCTTGTGTCATGTGTGAACATACCTATGTTCTGCGATACGATGGTTTACGATGACGGCAGCGCGCTCAGGAAGAGCGTTGACTTTGACGCCCCCCTCGAGAATATCGGCAGCCTGAGTTGTTCCCAATGTGGCACTGGTAGCAGGTGAAAGTTTCAGGAGGCCACGCTTGAGACGCTCGAGAGCTGCGTCGTCGGATATTGCCCTACGAGCGAGGGGGCGGAGTTGGTCGGGAAAAGATGGAGAGTACTCTGCAAGGCACATGGTGGAGAGGAAGGGAGTTCCGTTACGAAATAGTTGAGGAGCGTGAGGGTTTTCCTCCAGTGCAGTGATGAACTGAGCGAGATATCCAATGCTCTGACAGGAGGAGTTTGTTGGTGTCAGGTGTGTTATGGACGAAGGGACGTACTGTATGCTCTGGCGGTATGCTGGAATGACCGCCTGTGGTAGCGACTTGAATGCGGACGTCGAGATAGCCCTTTTCGGAGAGTGCAGGGAGTGCAAAGTACACCCCATTACCGTGATCACTGACGGAACCTGGGTGGGAATGAGAATATGGATTACGAGGAAGAGCACAAAGGCGGACCGCCTTCGTCGAGGATCATGGCAAAACCATTACGACCGTATGTTTGTTGGAGGTAAGTAGCAATGCGACCAGCACCCTAGGAATGGATTAAACGTGGGAAGGTGAGTGGATGAGGGACGTACTTGTCGACCAGTTGACTCTTCATCGAAACCGAAAGCGAGTACGATGGTTCTAAGGGGAGAAAAGCCATGCTGAAGAAGGGCATCGATGACGATGAGTTTCTGGATGAGCTCGCCCTTGTCGTCGCACGTGCCGCGACCCCAAATCCAGGTGCCTCGATGGAGATGAGTATGATTAGTGGAGAGACGGAGAGGCTGACCATCATAATCGCCCGAGTATGGCAAGTGCTCCCAGTTGGAAAGAGTGGAAGGATCGACAGGGACGACATCTGGATGTGATTGTCAGTGAGAAGGGAGACATATGAAATGAACGAACCTTGATGGGCAGCTGACAAGAAAGGTTTTGCATTAGTGGAGCCCTGCCAATGAAATACGAGACCGTAGGTGTTTATCGTTGTGACGTTCAAATTGTCGTATCTGGTAGGGAGATAAGCAGAGGAAGGATGTGCAAAAGGGTACTGACACGCGGGGAAAGGTTTGTTGCAGATAGTCGTGTAGATCGGCAAATGGGAGCCATACGGGATCCTGGCCGACAGGGCCGCTGTCCTCCCTGGACTCTGTGCTGCAACGAAGGTGAGATGGAGCAGAGGAAAAGAAGAGAGGACGGACGGGATGCGGACTGCACCTGAGAGAGCGCGGTAAGCGGTGTGCTTAAAGTCGGGAGAAGTGTAGACGAGATCGAGCTCTGCGGCAATCTGTGCATTGATATTCGGATGGAGGGCGTCCCATTGTTTGCAGAGAGAGTTGGCGAGATAGACCACTGCTGCCAACTTTGGGAGTATCGACTCACGTGACGTGGAGAGTACCGCTCCAGTTATGATATAGATCCCTGCTCATTGTGGGGAGACTCTCAAATGGACCCTCAACAGTGTGATCAGTGCCCTCAGCCTTCCTGTCTCATTCCAGAATTTACCGCAGAGTGTACTGACAAATGTCTCGTCCTCGCTTGCGATGACCCAGATCATGACACCCAAACCTGCCTCGGTGAGACTTCCTGCGATGGCACCTACATCAGCGCTGCAGCTTGCGACGACTGCACCGGCCTGGACGAACTCGTGAGCATCTCTCTCCCCCATCCCCGCACACGTCGCCTCACCTCCTCCGCAGTTACAGTGTTGCACCGACTACCACTCCTACTGCGCAGGCCAAAAGCCGTATGACACTCCACCGTTCATTCGCTGGGGACCTTCCTTTTCCGACTCGCCTTGCGAATGCGCACAAGACTCGCAACCCATTTATCTTCCGGGCTCCCTTCTCATCTCCGACTCTTCGATTTCTTCCAGCGCTTCCTCCTCCCCCTCTCTTCCTCCATTTTCGCCACAACTCCACGTTGCTTCCCCCTTCGCTATTCAATCCACTTCCACCCACTCTTACCCCTGCATGTGGGCAAATTGTGGTTCCGTCTTCAACAGCCTATCAGATCTCGCGGGCCATGTCAATCTCCAACATCTTTGCGCCATAGACACCCAAGATAACTCCTCCCCTCCACCTGTTCAATCACAAGACGATCCACACATCTTCTCCCAACCTCCCCTTTCCTGTCATTGGGGTGATTGTGCAATGTTCCCATCCCCGTCTTCTATTCCAACCTCCTCATCCGCAAGCTCAGATGACGACGTTCTCAATTTCCTCATAACACACCTCATGCAAGATCACCTTGGTCTAAACTATCCCTCCCCTCCTTCCACCACACTCCAGCCTCCTCTACCCGACATCCAGGACACCTCCGCCACCGTACATCAATCACCCACTCTTAATCCACCCTCACACGATTGCTCAGGTACTCACGTCTGCAAGTGGAAAGCATGCACCCAATACTTTCCCTCTTGTGATGACCTCACAACCCACATCGCCTCCGTCCATATCGTTGGCGGAAAAGCTCATTACGAGTGTTTCTGGGAGGACTGTAATAGGCACGGTACCAACGGCTTTTCTAGCAAGCAAAAAATATCCAGACATATCCAAGTTCGTCTTTCACCCTATTCCATTGCATTTCGCTCATCACACATTCTAGTCACACACTGGCCACCGCCCCTTTCAATGCCACGTATGCAACCAAAATTTCTCCGAGGCGGCAACTCTCCAGCAACACATGCGCCGTCACACACAAGAGAGTGAGTCATCCTTCCAGTGGATATCCCGGATTTCGTGCCGACCGTCCGCAGAGCCATATGTCTGTGATTTTCCCGGATGTGGAAAAGCATTTGCTATTACGGGTGCATTGACGATCCACAAGCGCACTCACAACGGTTCACGACCTTTCAAGTGTAAATTCTGCGACAGGTAAGCATCTCGCCAACCGCAATGTTCTCAGCTTTCTCCCCTGACAACCCATCCACAGAGCCTTCTCAGAGTCTTCCAATTTATCCAAACATGTGAGTCGACATACCTGCCAAAGTATTCCATCCCACTCACTCGGTTAAAAGCTTCGGACGCATACCGGTGTGCGTCCATATGAATGTACTGTAAATGGGTGTAAGAAGGCATTTGCTAGACCAGATCAGCTGGCTAGACACATGAACGTGCACCGAAAAAAAAGACTCCAAAGGATAACTTGTGAATGACTTTGCACAGATGTATCACAGAGTATATGGATTAATATTTCTATCACATTTACGGCCAAGCGGATACATGCACGAAACAACATGGGTGATGTATGCAAGAATCAACTGTAAGCAGGAAAGAAAAGAAGAAGAAAACATAAATGATGAATAGAAATAATTTCACCACTGTCCATCCAATGCCATTTTGTTGATGCTGTGAGTGACGTCGACTTGGCCGTCACCTTCAAAAACCTCTGGTTGCAACTCAGGAGCCTTTCTCGGTGGTGTGGCTTCCACAGAGCGAAATCGAGGTAGTATCGCGGGTGCAGGCGCGAGCCCAAGGGTTCTCTTCGTGGGTATGACACGGCCTGTAACGCACAAAAAAATTGAACACCACGATAACGTCGCACAATAGAAAAACATGCCCAGTTTCTTGAGATGATCGTACCCCTTCAACCTCGTCTTGTCGAATTCGGGGTTGACAGAGGAGCCTTCCTCGAGTGCCACATAGTCGATGCGCTTCGCGACGAGGAATGCGTCGGTGAGCGTCCATACCGCGTCAGGGACGATCTCGTCGACCCAACGACAGTGGCGCAGGAGCTCGCAGCGCTCCACATGGGGGAAGCTGGGCAGAGCGCCATGTTGTTGACAAGACTCGTCTGGAAAGACCCCTACCATGAGGTACACGGAGGGGAAGGCGAGTTTGGCTTGACGTAGCTGCAGCATGTGTCTGTTCGATCATGTCAGCGGGAGTATCGTAGCGTGTCAGAGTGGGCATTACCCCGCTGTCAACACGTCAAAGACACCGTCGACATAGACGCGGACGATTCGGTGGTCGAGTGGATAGCTGCCACCATTCCGTCCGTTGGCAGAGTCTATCACACCGCGGACCCAGGTCTGAATGTCGGTAGAGGAGAGCGACGCGGTGCTGAGGGCTTCGCGGGCAGCTTCTGTAGGGGGGATTTCACGCACGCCCTGTGCAGCGATATGGCCAAAGTCTGCGATGCTGGACTCGAGAGAGCGTTGGCCTGGATTTGAGATGACATCGTAGTCTTCGTCGCTGAGGACGGAGGAGGAGTCCATTGTGCGGTGATGGTCAAATCAAGGACTGTTCGCCATTCGCAGCGTTGGACGTCGTTTCAAGCGAACACGGTGATATGTACGGTACAAAGTAGGTTTGACTAGACTAACGCTGGTATCACTCCGGGTAGGAAAGCGGGTTCCCCCCTTGTTGGCTTCGTACCACGGCACGTCGTGCGCAATCAACACCTGCACCTTTGGAACTTGCAGCAGCGCTCTGACCCGCCTCAAGTTCTCCTCTGCAACGTCCTTGTCCGCATGCATTATGCACCGCACACGTCCCGTCGCCTCATCCACCGCACACGCAAATGCCTTTTCTCCCGTCACGATCCGCCAATCGTGCGCAGAGTCGCCACCGAGGAGGATCCAAGACCCATTTGCGGACGTGCTAGCGAGAACGTTGATGTGGCCAGCGACATGACCTGTGCCTTTCTCAGTCTCAATCCATCCATGTTTTTTTTTCGCTCACCCACCTGGCGCATCTACGATATACAGACTCCCGTCCCCAAGAAAGTCCAACGCATGTGGATACGGGCCGATCGACGTGTTCAGGTCTGATTTAGATATGAACCGCGCACGTTCAACAGGAACGGCGGTCGACGAGAAGGTCGCATCCGGATTCTCGGGGTACCCATTGGCCAGCAGCTCCCGACACCCTTCCCCCACGATAAACGTCGCCTTTGTGAACGGGGTGTGATCCCCGATGCTAGCCCGACGGATCAAAAAGGCTGTGCGGATTCGTGGACTGAGCGTCACTCACTGGTCCCAGTGTAGGTGGCTGACGATGACGGCGTCCACCTCGTCGGGTGGAACACCGCCTTTCTCGAGCGACTCTGCGACGTTCTGTTTTACCGTGGGTGAGAAACCAAAGTTCTCGATGCGCTTTTGCGTGGCCGGTGGGTACCCCTCAAAATCGCGACGCGTGCCGAGGTCGAAGACGATCTGAAAGCCCGTCTTGGAGTGACGCAGCGAGAAGGCAAGGGAGGGACACGACACGATTTCCGGTTCGGTGTCTGCGACAAACTTGTCGATAGGAAGGCTAATGTTTCCTGCTTCGAGCGCGGAGACATCTATGTACGCTTGGTCCGGAGCCGGTGGAGGGAGCGTTACTGTCGTTATCTCGCCAGACATGATGTGCAAGGGTACGTTCCCGAGTATTTGCCTCCTATGTGGCGATAAATCGCGGTTGCCACCCACGACCTTCTAATCAAAAGTGCGTCACCAGACTCGATCGCAATCATTTGTGACAAATGTGTCCTAACGATAACGCAACCTGATACCTTACGGGGATTACTCAAGTGAGCGGCGGGATCGTCCCCGGAAAGAAGGAATCTCCGCCCTTGTTCACTTTATACCAGTCATTGTCATGCGCAATCAGCACTTGCACTCTGGGGATATCCAACAGCTTTCCAATCCTTCTGATCGACTCCTCTGCCACCTCTTTGTTCACGTGCACACACCGGACCACCCCCGCGTTGACAGAGTATGCGACCTGCCTTTCCCCCGTTAAAAGACAGCAATGATGCGCGGCGTCCCCACCGAGATGGATCCATGCACCGTCTGGAGACGTGCGAGCAAGCACGTTGACGTGTCCAGGCAGATGCCCTACATTCCGCTCGAGTTCATAACCCGGTGTTACATTCAACCTCTCACGCACCTGGTGTGTCGACGACATACATGCTTCCGTCCCCAAAGTAGTCCAAAGCGCGAGGAAATGGTCCGATCGACATGTCGAAATCCGATCGAGACAAGAACCGAGTGCGTTCGACCGGGAGGGCATCCGTGGCAAAATGGGACTCTGGATTGGCGGGATAGCCCGTATCGAGGAGACTTTTACACTCCCCTCCAACGACGAACGTGGCCTTTGTGAACGGGCCGGGGTCACCTAAACTGGACGGACCGGAGCGTGAGTATGGATGACTCGGACATGCGCGGCGGTTGAACATACTGGTCCCAGTGCAGGTGGCTAATGATCACTGCGTCAATCTGATCCGGTGATGTGCCACCTTTGATCAACGATTCGTCGACGGCCTGGCCTGGCAAGATACGAATGCCTGGTTTGCCGTCATCCCTCTCCTTGACTGAATCCAAGACCGCGGGAGGGTACACCTCAAAGTCGCGTCGTATGCCGAGATCAAAGACGAGCCGCTTGCCAAGTTTCGAGTGCTGCAAGACGAACGACAGGGAAGGGCAGGTCAAGACTTCGTATGGCCCAGCGCCAGCGAGGATGAAATCCGACGGCAGGGTCAAATGCCCGGCTTCAAGGGCAGAGACGTTCATGAACGCCTGATTAGCCTGTGCGGGGGGCAAGCTGTATGACGAATCTTGCTGGGTCATTTTTCAACGAGAGCAGGATACTACGAAACGTGCGGGAGGTATGGAGAGATGGGTTTGTTCGTCTGTATGGGAGAGTCGGGTGTGGGACTAACTCCTAGACTCACCACGCTATAATAAACCCCAGCTGTCACGAGGGCGGGTACATCGAGGTCATGTTGGGTGCTCGGCAATCGAATGACCGTGGTAGTTGGATTATTGAGAATTATGTCCACGGTTTTGGTAAACCGTGGCAAACCTGGACCCATCATCGTCTCACAACGCGGTTAGCATTAAGATCGAAGACTGGCTTACCGTAAACGTTGGACAAAACGGAATTCAGGGCGCTCTAGCGCAATCTAGAGCGGGCCCTGGGTGCTCTGGCCCGAGTGCTCCAGATTCCGTTTTGTCCAACGGCCCTTTCAAAGACCAGTCTCAAATACTGGTAACCGCGTTGTGTCTCCGTGGAGCAGCAGAATCAAATCCGTATCTGCTAGCCTCCAGGGGACTACGATACGGATTGACGATCTGGCATAAAATGGAATTAAATTGTACATCATCCGCGCAACATCACTCAGACTTCCTCCATACTAACGGGTACACGATCAAACTACTGGTGGAATGACTCCCGGAAGGAATGCTGGCCCTCCTTGGTTCGCCTCATACCACGGTACGTCATGTGCGATGAGCACCTGTACCTTTGGTATCTTCAGCAACGACCGAATTCTTCGAATATTCTCCATCGCAAGCTCTTCATCCACATGGATACACCGATGGACGCCCGACGTATCCACGAAATGTCCAATGTCTTTCTCCCCAGTTACCAATCTGAAGTCTCCAGCCGAATCCCCGCCCAACAAGATCCACGATCCGTTTGGCGAAGTGCGTGCCAGCACATTTACGTGCCCCCCTAGGTGACCTACACGTTTCGACGTTCAGCCTCGACAAGCACATCGAGCCGACTCGGAACGAACCTGGTGCGTCCACTATATACATGCTGCCATCGCCAAAGTAATCGCACGCTTTTGGATAGGGGCCAATGCTCGTGTTCATGTCCGTTTCCGCAAGGAAGCGTGTTCGCTCGAGCGGAAGGGCGGTCGAAGAGAATATGGCATCCTGGACGATAGGATAGCCCTTGGCCAGCACGCCTTTACATCCTTCACCGACAACAAAAAGTGCTCTCGTAAATGGATCGGGATCCCCGAGGCTTTTCGGAAGTGATTAATACCGAGATATGAAAAGATACCACACACTCAACTGATCCCAATGGAGGTGGCTGACGACGACTGCGTCCACATCCTCCGGGGCGACACCACCCTTCTTCAATGATTCCGAGACGCTTTGTGGAACTTCTGGTTGAAAGTCAAAGTGACTGATTCGGTTACGGACACCAGGTGGCAGGTTTTCTATGTCTCGCCTGATGCCCAAGTCAAAGACAACCTGGTATCCCGTCTTCGAATGTCGCAGGGAGAAAGCCAGGGAGGGGTTTCTTATGGACTCATGGGGTGATGGCCCCGCTATTACGTTTTTCAAAGGCACTTTCAGGCTTCCCGCCTCCAAGGCGGAAACATCCATGTATGCCTGGTCTATGGTAGGCGGTGGAAGTGGTAAATCCGACATGGTGAACTTATCGGAATACCCCTGGGTGCGGGGCTACACGCAGCCCGTGGCTGATTTTAATGTTACTTGATCCTTCGACGGGCCGCCTGGGTAACACCAACGAGTCATGTGTACATTCCTGAAATGGTCGCACTGAATGGGAAACTCAGGTACTGATTTTGTTCTGCGCACTATACATACATATCGTCAGCATGATCGGTTTCAGGCCTTCAGGGCAAATTTGATTCATCCTCGCTGCTTCAGTGACTATCCGAGTCCAACACACAGGTCATGCTGCACTCATGCAATGCCGAACAACAAGTACAGTCGACCCCCTCCTAGCGCCTACCTCTCGGGATGGGTCTCAGTAAACTGGCCACAGTCTCAGATTTTGAGTTCGTTAGTACTTACTAATAGCCGAACAGGTCAGCCTAACGTGACTACCGATATTAGCCAACGCTGCAAACCTAACCCCAAACTGGGTGACACAGACCCTGAGGTTTTAGTGAGTATTACGCTCACCAGGCCCTGTGAATAGGACCCGAGGCCGACCCGAACGTAGGGCATACGTGAAAGCATTTTTCCTGCCGCCATTGACCCTCGCCGGAGCCGTATTTGGCAGCGCACAACTTCCAATTCCTCTCCTTCCCCCACATATTATTTCATTGCTTCATCTATAATCATTTCCCCGACTGTTTTTCCCGTTCCTTTCTTGCTTCCTTCCTTGACGAAGAGCCGACAAGGTATTTATACCTAAGCTATATCCTAGCTTACTAAATGGATTCACCATCGCGGGGTGCGGCCATCGGGTATGATCGATTGATCCAGGGCGCATTTCAATCAAGCTCAGCGGGCGACTCAGACAGGGACTTGCAGTCCCTGTCTGAAAATTCCCTGTGTAAAGCGTCCTATGATCGAGGTTTTACGCTTGGTTTCCATATGTTCTTGACCAACAGTAAGAGCGTTCCGTTTCTCTGCAAGTTGGACTAGGGGCTCAGACTATATTTTCACCTACCAGGCCAAGTGTGCCGGGTGATCGCCTTGGTTGCAGTGGCGCATTGCTCCAACGTACAGGTTATTTTGTACGCGACATGCGCGGATGCTACGTAACTATATCAAAGCTCCTGGCTCTGCTATTCAGTCACAAACGCGAGAATGCAGGGACAACCCTGCGATCATGAACGGAATTCAGTGGGCAAGGTTCATAAGAGCAGCACTTTGAGTGCTACTCTCGTGACACCAAACGACTCTCTATCATTGCGGCGTCACTGGCAGTCATGTCCGCGTCTTACGGTCTTCTCATATGGTCCCCAGTGCTGATAGGTAAAGAAATCACTGCAGATCTCCGATATCCGGACACTTACGATCGACAGGGTTCATACTTTCTACTTTGTATGTGCGCTCGATCTCTTGCCCTCCCTGTAACTTGACGTTTCCAGCATGTACGGCACCACATTGGGACAGGTGATCTACTACATCTATTCGTTTCCGAATGATCCCAGCGTTATTAAATTATTGGTATGCACATTTACCTTCCTTCACTATGTATCTGATGAGTTTTCCTTAGGTGCTCGGGATCTTGTGGGTCGTATCAACACGTTTTTCTCGTATATTGTCATAATACTCTTTTCTAGCTTAGCCGACACGACTCATCTCATCGGGAGTATCCATTTCTTTTGGACCTTCTTTGTGTCTTGTCATCGAAGCAACTCATGGAGTTGCGAACATAACTTACCGTGGTAAGTCCTAGAATCATCTAGGATGCAGTCGACTTGTATTTATGTGACTTTTAGGGGTGGGCTTGTAAGTGACTCACAAACGACCATACGCTCTCCGATACTTAGTATTCATAATCTGGACCGCAGGTTATGACATGCCTCAATGTGAGTCCATACGCAACCCTGTTGACTTCGTGCTCATCATCCGCTCACTAGGGTACCATCATCTTTGTCGTGCAGTGGTCTGTAAGAGTCCTTGGCGTCATATAACACACTAAAAAAATCGTTTGGTCAGTTTTTACTGCCGTCGCATATGGACAAGTGAGTCGTTGCTGTTAATAGACACCTAGCACATACTGACGTCTCCATAGTCAGCGGGAAGAACAAGCTTTTCACTCTTGCTATCGTCAGTCCTCAAGTATCACAGTACGCGCCACTTACCTTACTTTCTTGTAGTTTGTCTTGGCAGTTTTGGGACTTGGTAAATCTATCACTTAAGTACTGAGCCTCGTCTGACTTGTCAATTCCATTCCACCAGCTTCTGGAGCATGTACGTACTTTCACGGACCCACTTGGGAATAACTGAACAGGTCACCCTCTAGGGTTCAACATTGACGCGTTTGTGCACTCTTTGCTCATGCCAACTAAGGTTGAAGCATTCCCTTTATAGCGCACGAGTTGGAACCATCCAATACCTATATCAGTGTCCAGTGAGTTCCACGTATTTTGTCGAGGCGTTCACTGATTTCTTTGGATTGTTATACTATATTGTCAGCTAATATTGCCAATCTCCGCCACGAGCATTCTATGTGACATTCTCATCACATGCGGTATCTTCAAATATATGTGGAAATCTGGCTTCCGGAGGCAACGCTCTATTATCCAGGATTTGGCTTTAGTCTGCATCAATATGGGTCTTTTTACTTGGTAAGCCAATATTTTCTTTTTCTATGCACTTTGTCATTTTTTTGTTCAGCATATTATCATTGATCACCGGTGTCATGGTACGTCTGGCAGTGTTGGTAAATTGCACGACTGTTAACCGACCAGTGAAGTTCCTTGTTCAAGGCGTTGGCTTTTGGGATGCTTCAGTTGGCGTGGTGGTTGGCCATAGCAAGTGCAATTTTCCCAATGTCGGTACAATGCTAACTCTCGACGATGTAGGCTATGTGAACTCCATGTTGGCTGTGTAAGTTTTATCATGTCACCCCTCATACCACCCAGAGGTGATCTAGACGTTTGGACAGGCTCAATGCGAGAAAAGCGATCCGTGCCCGGGATCCGAACGTCTACGAGTTATCTACCATATGAACGGTGATTTAATCCGTCCGGCGGACACGCATCGCCACAATTCTCGTCTTTCAATGGTATCGGACTTTGGTGCAGACTCGTATTGCTCGTGAATATTCAATTGGTACAGGCCTTCTGTAGGACATAGTTTCTTTTATTATATACAGGTGGACGGTCGTCGTCGTGGATTTTTGTATATACATAGTGCAAGGTATTGTGGCTATTACTAGCCCTGAAGTGGTATGAAATGGATTTGTTATCGTTCTTCCAATCGATGTTCCACCGCATTGTAGGAAGTGTTGGTGCCGAACTACGTTGGACAATGACTGAGGCGGATCGCTTCTACACCCCTGCAAATTTCATGCCAACAGTCCGTGTTTGTTTGAACTGCGTAAAAATGTTGCAATAAGCATATCGACTTCATGTCAAGGTACAATGTAAGCTAAGATACAAAGCAAAATCCCGTCGTTCCAGTACAAATTAGTCCATATCACCGCTCTCTTCCCCTCCACCTGCCTTCCCATCTATGACTTGAGTGTCCTGTCCACCCCATGCGTGCCCGCGAGTGTTTGAGACAAGAAGAGTCGAGCTGGGTGATGGACATCCGATTCTTGAAGTCGATCCAGTTCGAGAGTGTCGTGACGCTCGGCCTTCGGCAGCATTGCCTCGTCCAAATGCATTCCGGGTGCTGCTCCAGACAACACGGCCACGACCATCTGTCATAAAAGGTGGGTCTACGTCATGTTCACATTGAGGACGGCCGAGTGACATGTCTGTGTGAAGATTGCCAACAGACTGGAGGGCAGTTGGTTGTTGTTCTGGTGACGATCGAGGGGCAGGTGTGCTTGTCAAAAGCGGCGAATCAGATGATTCGATGGAGTTATTGGGACCAATATCGAATGTAGGCTGAGCAGATTCATCCTCTTCCTCATCTTCATCGTCGTCATCCGAGATATCGATGATGAACGTCTGGCGATTGTGAGTACTCATCACCGTGCTGAATCGCGACGAGAGACGTGAAGGCTGGGGCTGAGAAGGTAGTGGATGACTGGATGACACGGCGGTTGGCTGAGAAGTGGCACGGGTTTCTGGAAAAGGCGGCGTCCGCGTCGGTAATGGCGCATGTTCCGGGGGTGATTCCAATGGCGCAGATTGTAGACTATCTCCCTCCGCAGCAGCGAGGGTGATTGCCGCTTCGTCATGCAAAACCAAATTGTCCTCCTACATTCGAGATACATTGTAATGCGTGGCATGGTAACAAGTGGGAAAAGTTAGAGTTACATCTACAAGGCGCTTCGTGACACCGTGGGGGAGGGAGGGATAGTTTACGTACCAGTAGTTCAAGAGGGTCAATAGAATCATCCGTTATCACCTCATCCTCGCCTAAGTCATGGCTTCCAAGTTCGTTACTCGATGCAAACCTCTCCATGAGCGCCGGAAGGCTGGCCCGTATGACATCAAGCGTAGCATGAAGATTGGTAATTGGATTCTCGAAAATATGTTGCAAGAACTCGATGGGGTCATCGTAATCAAAACGAGCAGGAGGGAGGTTTGCACCCCTGAGGCGATGTCTCCGGTAGACCTACGAGGATGACATTAGTCGTTTGGTGTAAATGATCATGATGCGGAAGCCCACATGCATGGAGTGCTTTGCGCCATGGCGGAACACATGCGGAGTACCATCAGGATTGGTGTGTTGGTAGAAACAATCTATTCCGAAAGGACAACACGGCTTCCCAGTACGCGATGTCTCCTCAAAGTACCTAGAAAATCAAAGTTGGATGACAGTAGCGAGCGGAGAGCCATTGACTTACTTGCAAGATACTCTCGCCATGCTGGCTTTGTATGCATCAATCGTTTCTTTTTTGCGAGGGTTACCATTTGGAAAGAAATGCGCAGACGGTGTGACGAAACGAGAAGAAGTGCGACAGAGGGGACAACACTTGATCGTGCCCGAAGAGACTACATCGGGTGATTTACCCGCAGGAGCACGCCACTGACGGATGCACTGGGTAGGGAGTAAGCATCACTACATGGGCAACAATGTGTTATCAGATTGACCTCGAGACAGAATACATGACTGCAGTTCGCTGTGCATAATTCAGTGCTGCTCAACCTGTAGCCACGCTTGAGGGTGACTCACTGAGTAAGCCATATGTGGTTGGTTTCTCCAGGCAGATACAACATGTTTCCGCATTGAATTGGATCCTCTCATCGTCTAGAGCTACCTTTGGAAGGACATGCCGGAACCAACATTGATCTCCGCGAATGCAATGACCTGGTATCGCGTTAGGAGAGACGGTGGATAGGAGAGACATTGAACGTACCCTTGGCATAGTACCTGCACACTTTTGCCTTGTCATACAGGCTCAGTTTCTCGTCAGCGCCGTGGAGAAACTTGCAGTCGTCTCCGGCAAAGCATCCCCTGGGAGTGGTGTAGTACCGGCAGATGCCCCGCGACTTGGATGTCACAGGACGATCCATATAGGCATCGACGATGTGAACGACGTCGCGGATGAAGAGCAAGATGAGCGCGTGCAAGCGAGGACTTGAGTGAGCTCATCACTCTTTCCCACGGTACCCTTAGCCATGTCGCTTTCGTCGACGTCCACGATCAAAGGCCAGCTCAACGTCGCCTTGGGTCCAAAGGCAACCGGCTACTTCAATGCCCTGAGCCAGTTCGTCTCTGCCCGAACATCGAGGCAGGAATTTGAGGATTCTGTTCGCCATGCCCTCGACGCGCCAAATCTAGGTATGTCCATCCCCCGCGTGGCTATCGACGTGTAGCTGAGGCTTGTCGCAGTCCAACTGCACAATTCCTTGATCATCTCTTTGTTCGACTTCACAGTTCATCGAAGACCCCCCACGCCACCCCCAGATGCCCCAAAGCAGCCCCCTCGCAAGCGGCGTAGAATTCTTCCATACCAAGGGCCCGACGATATGGATGGCACATTACGATCGAATAGACTCAAGCGATGGACTGTCTCCTTGGGCAGACGCGAACGAGACAGGGTACGTAACGTTCCCTCGCAGTCGAGTGCCCTAGAACGCCCGCGACCACGTAAAGACACGGACGAGATTGCACGAGACAGAGGCGTAGTTCTTCTTCCAGAGCGCGGCGGTGAGTACAGTGCCACCTGTCTTTCCCCTTCCCAATCAACTCCCTGCATTGTAGATCCCCCGGGCAGTCGTCTGCCACTTCATCTCGCTTCTATATCCAGGGCTCCAACTTTGCAACATATATCCGACAGGATCAATCTTATATCCGCTCAGCACAATTTAGGCGCGCCGTCTCGCATTGTGGCATCACTGATGATGCTTGCCTTTGAGGTAGGTGTTCCCCACATCTAACCTACTGTTACTAAAACTGCGACAGGCAAAGCTAAAACAGCTTATCACTCACGCCCTCTCTCTCACTTCTACTTCCCATGCAATAGCATCCATTAATCCTTCTGCCCCGCGCTCAAACAATCGAGTTCTCACCGCATCTTCCTTCGATTCGCTCTTCACGCTCTCCCCTGCTGTGCTTCCAAACCAATCCGCAGCAGCCATGAGGCTAGCAATAGGGGAAAACGAAGTGATGGATGACGAGGATGTTGTCCTTCTCAAAGATCGGGAGGTTCGAGACCAACGATGGCAAATTCTTGCCCTCTTGGGCGAACGAAGTACTGTGAAAGAGGCTCTCAGGCAGTTGCGGTGAAGCGTCCACAGACGATATATACGCCCCCGAATGACGAGGACTACGAACCCAAGAACCGTTATATTGTCGCGAGGCTGCGCTTACTCTTGAACGCGCACTTGCACTATAACCAGTTTGTTCGTAAGGTTGCATGTAGACCAGAGAATCCTGTATGTTGGAGATCTCAATTGTTGTACGGATGAAGCTATGGATGGTGTAGATCAAACGAAATTTGAGCTTCCTGCAAAGTTTCAGATATTAGTGGATCGACTTCACGATAGATGTCAGTTTGATCAGATTCCAATGAATCGAAAGATCTGCATGCAGTTCGTTGTACAGCTCAAGGCGACATTTCCACGTCCTCATGTTTCCTCTTTCTACTCTTTGCCCGTTGCATGTCGAGGTTCTTGAACTTTGATTCCCACTCCTCCTTCAGACTTGCATGTTTCTTCGATCGTCTCTTTTCATCTTGATCTCGCTCCTGATCCATGGCCTGTCCATCCCCCCACAAACGTTTTGCCCAGTCATCGAGATCCTTGTATGTATCGGCATCCCGAATCTCACGACCAGTGGACTCGTACGCGATTGTCTGTAGTTCCCGAAGGGTGAGACATTCCATGAAGGAGCGCTCCGACGATCGAAATATCTTCGTGATTCGGGGGAAGCGCAATTCATAGTACTTCTTGAATCAGTCAGGGATTAACGTTATTGGAAGACGTACACCGACCTTGCTGCTTGGACTTTTTGTGAACCCAGCACCGCATAATTCAACTAGAATCGGGTTTCGGAGAAGGACCGTTGGCTGGGGAAGTGTCTGAAGTAGCGAGTACGAATATGAAAGTTCATCACGAGACGCCTATCAATTCGTGTGGTTCGGTATCTTGAATCGTTCGAGGTCTCAAGACTAGCGTTCTCACCGACGGCTCGACTACGTCTGCTCGCACCCAAAAGTTAAACTCTTCTAGTTGTTCCCGGGATAAGCCGTATGAAGCAGTGAAATAAACAACAAAATGAGGTTTTACTGTGGGCTACGAAGGGTTTTTTATCCTTGGATGGACGTGTTGCAACCAAGAGAACTTACATTAGCTGTACATTGAGAAGAATTGCCAAGTGCGCCAACGTAAAACCTTATTAGAGTCGAGGGAGATACTAAGGCGCTTTGAGATGTATTGCCCCCAGCCAAACCAGATAGTACCTACCTCGGAGCTCCCTTGCGCGATCCTTTTCCCATGAACCAGCAATTACGACAAGATCAATGGTGTCCCCGTATCCGGGAACATAGTCTTTCTTCAACTGTTTCCATTGAATATAAGGGTCAGAAGTGCGATTGCTTCAATAGGTTTGTGTACCTTGACCCAAGGCAACCTCCAGTCTCCATACACGCTTTCCCCCGATTTGAGAACTAAGCCCTCTTGGGTTTCCGCTATGCGCTGTGCCCATATTTCTCGAAGATTCTTGGCGGCGCTCTCCATACATAGCTCAGGACCATCAGATACCACGGAGCGCTCAGCGATCAAGGCCTGGCCCGGTATTTCCTGGATGACGCTTTCAAGCATGGAACGCCGTATCGAGTATGGCACGTTCAGAAGCGAGGCACTTCCAAGGAGAAGGACGTCGAAAAACACGAGAGCAAGGTGGAGAGATTCCGAGGAAGACGAATGAAGAGAAGGACACGAGTCCCTATTCATGTATGAAAGAACCGTCCTCGTAGAAATGAGTTCAAAGTACTCACAAGGGCTGCGAATCATTTTGCTCCCCTTTGGATAAGTTCATAGTTGCTCGAGCTCCTTGAGCCGTACGCGTGACAAGGCCTCGAATGTGCCAGAACTCTAGTATATACCTTTCAATATTCAAAATGACCGAGTCGAACATTCGCACTGACCATCGATGGCATCCCTCTCATCCGAGAACGCAACCATCTCGGCATCTAAAATGATGTCTTGCTTTCCTATTCCTGCTAACGCTGCTTTGACGATTCTACTCTCGACGTTTAATTCGACGTCACAGCATCAAGACCGTAACACCTACGAGTGCACGGCAATGCGATCCAACGTCGAGTCCCGTTTGCTTTTGCTGAATATAGCGATATTTGCTTCCCCGTCCTCGCAAAAGCGAACATGGATCTGTGCCCGTTCGCCGTCATATTTCGTCTCAGCCCAAATCTGGCCTTCGGTGTCTAGGGATTCGAGAGCATGTAGGGGGCTCCGACCTTTTGCTGCTTTGGGGACCTCCACCGGCACACCCCAGCGCGGGTGAGCGGTTACGAGTGTACCGCCTGCCTCGAAACCCATGGCAGCCTCATCTAACTTTGCACGTACTTTGTACATCTTGATCATAGATCCAGAAGGGTCCCATTCTTTCATGAACTGCTCTCTTGTTAGTACTTGCTTGCTGCGTGTGTTGTAGTTGAGCAAGACGTGACTAGTCATTGCTGATGGGGGTGCATAAAGCAGAGGACGTAAGTCTTTGAGAATGATCTGAGTGAGATAGGCGGCGTCGGTAGCTGGGAGGGAATCATAGAGAGATCGTAATATCGAAGATTTAGAGCGCTTAGTATTGGATGTGGACGCGCCTCCTTCGTGAAAGGACTTGTCGGAAAAAAGGGACGTAGACGCCAGTTCGTCCAGGAGTGCGTCAATCTCTTGAAGGCTCTTGGGTCCAATAGCGTTCTGAATCAACGCGTCAATATGGCTACAACTCATAGATCACTCCTTGGAAAGTACCTCTGTTCCAGGTACGGCATATTTAAGGAGCTCCTCGCCAAGGCAGCCGGAAGAGGACTCATGACTCCAGACTTTCAGATGTTTCGCGCCCCCGGTAAAGACTGTGGACGAGTCCAAGCATTGGCCGAGATACTGTGCGAGGAGTGTTTCCTGTAGACCGAACTTCCTCTGGGTATCGTCCTCTGGGAAAAGGAGTCGCAACACTGAGGCAGTAGTACCGCGTGGAAGGGGAGAATAACTTCTCCTCAAAGCTTCTATCCATCTGTTGACGACAGTACGAGGAGAGTGGTTTGAGGATGTGCTAGACTTCTGCGCTCGCCGAGACAACGTCGTTCTGGCTGGGATGCTGGCTATTTCTCGCAGCAGAGAAACGAAGCTAGGTCTTTCTTCTAGCGACCTTGCACAGATGTTAACGCCAGGTCCACTTACAACGAAAACGGTATCTGTTTGACTTCGCCTTCAACTTGAAGTTGCGCTTCCATGTGATCCGAGGGGAGCACAGTGCATTAACTTGCTGTTCAAGGAGCTGGAAGTTCAAGCAACTTGAGTTTATATACATCCTCTACGATGACTCGCGCGCGGCGCAGCGCACAAATTCCATGTCGATAGTACCAAATGATTTGTCAAGGAAGCGCATAGCGCCGCGTGTCCAATATGATTGGGCGTACATCGTACTAGCCTTTAGTAGTATTACTTGTGTAATATTGCGGGTGAATGCACGACGGGAAATGTGTTGCGATTAGACACAGCGCTTGTTCCGATCACTGTAGAAAGCATTGGCTGCTCTAAACGTCACCTTGTTTTCGGTGAAACCGTCAAATTTGTTTTCTTTTGAAAAAGGACCATGAAGTTTAACTTTTACATTGCTGACGTGCTCGTGTAGAACGTCCAATATTCCTGGGTATATACCAGAAGTCATGGGATGTGGAAAAGGAAGGGTATATATAAAAGAAAAAATTGACAGTACAGATGTTCATGAAACACAAACAACTTTGTCGGAGGGAGCAAGGATGGAAGAATGAATGCGATCCCAACTAACTTTGTCTTGCAGTCTGCAGGGGCGAGGGAACCGGGGAGGGGATCGTATCCGTTGGCGGTCGTGGCGATACTGAGAAGCCTATTACCTGACTGTGTCGGTTGCCTCTCTTATTGA
>JBBPQU010000195.1:0-31281 GCA_038092655.1 Boletus sensibilis | reverse complement strand
CACAGTCACGTGACCTCAGCCTCCAACACGCTGTGGCCATCCCGGGACGGCCATATCTATCATAAGTGTGCACAAACATTGCTGTCTGTAGCCTTCTGAGGTCGGATTATACTAGTAGGACTCCCACAATGTAGTATATATGCACATCAAGAATATGTATAAACCCTAGGGTAGGTGTTATACCTACCTAGGTGGTACCTAGATAGCCTCATAACCTAATCGACGATTTTATAGCCTTCCGCTCGGAGTACTCTCGTTTTCCCTCCTCCGCCTTCGAGGTGCCGCCTTTGCCTGCTGTCGTGGACGCCAGCCCTTAGAGGGGGGATAATGTTAGAATTCTATGTTAGGGTTCCTTTTCATATTCCACCTTCCTACGACACATTCCTTTTGAATTCTTGTCCAGTAGTATATAAGGGGAGTTGCTCTCGTCGAGCGCCCTCAGTTTTGGGATATTTTCTCGCTCACCAGAATCACGATCTCACTTTGTCCTCGTCTCTGCGTGGGATCCAACAGCGCCAACACCACCTGCTGGAATCTTTGACGCATTTCTATCGATTCCCTCATTCACGCGGGATGTTTCGACACGCTCCTTCTATTCTTTGGTGCAGTCTTCACCTGCAAACGTAACTTCCGGAATACGGTAAGCACATCTGTTGTCGAAGTTGAAAGAGGATCCCAAATGCATTCATAGAGCCGTCTTCAACTCGATTTCTACGACGAATTATCCGCTCTCCTTTCTTCAATCGATCGTCAACGAGTCCATCGTAAGCGAAATCGTCTCACTCTCATTCCCAATACCGAGTCGCTGACCGTTCCACTCCAATATTGGGGCAAAAAGCTTTTGGACTCTGCGTTTTTGATTTCTTATGCCGTAGAGCCTTTTCTCCCCACACTCTTCGTCCATAATACGACTCCATCGGCATACCCGCCTAACCGTGCGCAAGGCCTCTTTCCGCTCGTCGTCAACTACGCATGGCTGTCGCCAGAATCCGACCAAATCATTTACGATGCGATACGGACGAGCAGAATGACACTCCAAGCACAAGTCATCGAAAGCGGTCAGAGTGACGCCGCCGACGCGACAATCTATCCCAACTATGCCATTTTCGATACGCCGCTGGTCAACTTGTATGGTACGAACCTACCAAGATTACAGGCGATCAAAGCGGCGGTAGACCCAGACGAGGTTATGGATCTTGCTGGCGGTTTCAAGTTCTGATTCCATTTTTGACACGCTGTAGCGCCTGTTACTCGTACTTGTATCGTATCATGTTGACATGGGGATACCGTTCCCGGGCGAAGAGAAGTAGACGAAAATAGGGTGACGACGGGTATACGTGAGAGGTATGGACGAAGAGAAGTGTCGTACAGGCGTGTTCATGGAAGTGAATGTCGCTTTTGCAGACGAGTGACGGTGAGTTTCGGCGAGAGTGGGCGTTGCTAGCTCATGCACGACACGCCGCCCACCTATGATGCTATGTCTTGCGTGTATGTCGCTAGATCGGCGTGTCAGCCAGACATCCCGCATCCTAAGCAGTCCACTGCACAAATCGATGTCACAAGGTGGATGGGATGGTGCTCGCCAGACACGCACGACGAGGATGAGTACTAGTGGTCGATGCGACAGTCAGTGCATGCCGAGCAGATATCGCGCCAAAGTCTATGTGGTACCTTTTCTTGTGCGTGTACAAGTAGAATGAGCAAAAGACGAACTCACAATAGCTCTCCTTGACGTGATCATGATGACAGGTGCAGTCGAGCTGAACGTTGACAACACCTCGTCGGAGGCACGTTCCCTATCCCACGTTCAAACGCATGTATATACGCGATGAGGATCCGTGCATTGTGCAGACCATCGCGTCTTTCTAGACATCCTCCATGTGGTTGAGCACGAGACCGACGAGCTGATTCTGAAAGACGGTTAGAGGACAGACAAACGATGCACTTTAGGAGAGATGTGCACTACAACGTCCGAGTAGTTGTTCGTATTCTCTACGCGTCCCAAAACGCACCATAGAAATGAGAAAGTGAGAGAGACAGTGAAAGTGAGGGTCGTACATGGAAGAAAAGATGTGTCCCACCCCTTTCCCCGCTCTTCCACTGCCGAATTAAAGGCGGTTCTAGGCAAGTGCATGATCATATATGCCCTCCCCTGGTCGGCGGGTTTCATTTGGACAATGAAGGCACTGCCACCGTGGAGAAGATCGCAGAAGCAGATGGGAGCGTTTCCGGGAAAACGATGGACATGTGAGGATTCAAATATTCAAATGCCATCATTGACTGGGATGTGCGTCAAGATTGACAGTAGCTAATAGCATTGCCAATAATGGCCTGGTATCAGCGATCGACGATTTGCGGAGTCCGTGAGTAGTGGGAGTACACCGTGACGGGAACTTTTGAAGGCTACAACTCTAATCTGCGATGTTCATCGGGTATTGAGTCTAGTAGTATGGAGAGGGAGAAAAGCCGAGTTAAGATTGAACCTTCTATGTATGTGGAGGTAGTTAGAAGAAACGATTGGGTCTGCTTTCCATCGGCTGTCTGGTTCGGTCACTTCAGTGGGACTGGGAACAAAGTGGTTTGTATGAGTAGCACCGTGAGCATCATGCGGAATATATTATCGGAGGAGACTACAGTAGGTATACAACTCGAAATATCAAGGGACTACTGGCTACAAACATTCTAGAGTGATTGGATCCCAACAAGTCCTACTAATCCTGCTTCGACATGATAAATAGTATGCCATCGCCAAAATTCAGTGCAAAACGGAAAGGAAAAGGAGCGCGTAAATCCATACGAACTACATATAGAGCATAAGCGACAGAAAGCGTTCATTGAGAAGGTCCACGGTGCGATGGGTTCATAAGCCCCAGGTTGAGCCACCAAGCGCCATGGCGTGACGATATCCACACACCCCACCAATGATTCCGATCACCCAATACGTCCGCCCTCCGAAACCCCTGCCTCGCCTCCCATCCCGGAAGCGCCACGCTTTCCCGACACCGCTGATAATACGCGTCCGTCAACCGATGATAATTGCTCGGATGCAACTTGCAAATGTATTGCACCTCTGGATACGTCAGAGGAACCTGAAAGTACTGATAGATGGCCTCGAACAAGTCGCGCAGCGTCACTGGCTCGTTGTGGTCGATGACGATGGGACCCCAGAGGGTCGACATGTGGCCGACGTCACATGTCATGACGATCGTGTGCGCTTCGGTGTGGGTGACGGCAAGTTCCCATATGCTATCCATATCGACGACGACGTGATTAGGCGTCAGTCGTTTCGCCGTCGAGGGGTGTTTCGTGACGTTCCAGTCGATCAACGGTAGATGGGCGTTGTTGGGATTGGGGATGATGTATGGCGAGAGACGGATGGGGATGTCGTGGGCCCAGTCGAGCGGGGGCCATGTACCTGGGGTCCATTGTGGCATCGTACCAGGGAGGGGATGGCCACCCGTGAGGGAGATGGCTGCCCAGGGACTCGATGGGTGAGGGATGGATGGGCTGGGTTGAGGATGGGGACTCCAGGCCAAGTGGCCGGTGGGGAATACCCAGACATAGTGGTCAGGTGCCCAAGGTGGTAATTGGGAAGGGTGGCACCACGGAGAGGCACCGTTGATTACCGGTGTTGGATGGGTGGGCTGATCTGGCGTGTGGGGAGAAAACTGTCAACGAAGGTGCACGACATGTGTGCGCAAGAAGCGTTACCTGCACCAGCTTGAATACCAGGATTACCACCACCTGGAAAATGCTCGGGATACCGTGGTTCCGGACAACTTCTGCGACGGCGTAGCGCACGGCGGGGGCCCACGAAGATTGGCCGAGCGGGATTAAAACAGCCCACAGATGACAGCGCGCTAGAAGCACACCGAGAAAAGACAGGCGCAAAGGCGGAATGGTTTGAGAAATATTTCGTATCGGGCACGCCGGCACCCGCCGCTGGCGCTGTCTCGAAGGCGGGCACATCGTCCAGACGGTAGTTGCGCATCATATCTTCGATGGCTTCGCGCATTGCGCAAGGATCCAAGTCTCTATGTCCAGCTGCCATCGCGACATCGCGCCAAAAGCGTTCCCGCAAGGAGAAATCTGAAGGCATTGAAGGGCCTTGGAGAGCGGAAGGATGGGTATATGCGCGAGACAAGCGGGCTTGTTAGACTGATAACTGTTCGTTTGGTGTCATTGAACGCAGAATTGCCCACACGCGCCGATTTATGCACGCTCTGAGCACAAGGGAAGGAGGAAGCGGTTCCCGCATCGACAGGAACCACAGAAGGTCACTCACGGGCAGGATGACAGCTGGACCCACAAAACATTTGGTCAGACAAGCCGCTTCGCTCCGACGGCTCAAGCCTGCCAAAAGCGTACAAACTGGTTTAGACAGCGTTGTAAACTACAAGGCTATGTGTGTCATAGTCCGCCCACAACACGCCAAGAAGCCGACAATGGCGCTGTGCAACGGCGGGGACAGTGGGCGAGGGGTCCATTCCCAGCTGCACCAGGAGGATCCTTGTTTGGTCAGGCGGGGCAATTTACTTCTGCGCACAGCCACGCGGAGACTGTGTGCACAGCTTGAAATTCATTCTCGCGGAGTTTCCCATCCAATCGTCGACTTAGGGAACACCAAGGCTTGATGTTCGCAGAGTGGTTGTGTTACAGCGATACTTATACAGACGACGACGTTCAGCGATCATATTACAACTGTGCGATCCCATAGATCAATCCATCACGTTTGCTTCTGAAAAACACTCGAGAACCCTCTACACTGCTTCCTGGTCCGCACCCTCTCCGATAGGACCCTTTTCCCCTGTTCGAGGAGATTTAGTCTCGGGGGCTAGGTAGGTATCAGGTATGTATGTCAACCACAAGGAACAGGAATAGACGGACCCGCCTGCGTCTCCTGGTTGCCCCGTTGCACGTTCTCTGTGCCGGTCTGACCTGTCGGTTCTTGTCGACTCGCCTCAGGTTCAGCCTGCCGACTCTGGGGATCGTCCATGCGGACAGGGCCCTGGGTAAGTCCCGCGGGAGGTGGAGCTGGGATCGGGCCAGATGCCTCCTGCTTTGCAGGCTGCTGCTGCTGCTGGTCGCCGGCCTTAGCCTCCACCTGAGGTTCGGGAACTGCAGTAGTACTGCCAGGGACCGCGACCCCTTTCATCTCCGCAATGCCCCGTTCCATCTCGGACCGACCTTTGGCAATGATGTCTTCATCTTTGGCTTTGGCCTGCTCCGAGCCCGAAACAGACTCGACTGCACCCATCACGGACCCGCGTACATTTTCGCCGATGCCTGTCATCCAACCATTGGTGAGCGTTGCTGGTGTTTTCTTCTTTTTAACAGATAGGAGAAAACGTGCCGTGGACGACGTGTGCTGCACCTCTGCGTGAAGGATGTTTCGATCAGCAACGACGTCAACGCGCGTCAAGAAACGACCTACTTGACCCTGACTCCGAAACTTGAATGACCTTTCTCTGTCGCCATGACTGGTTGTTCAACGGGAGAATGCGTCGGCTCTTTGGCGCGCGAGATGGAGTATATACACGTGTTTACGATGATGTCGCCAGTGACGTCGTGGCGCTCAGAGTTGGCCCTTCGGTGATGCAACGTGCCCCTCTTCACTTCTACGGAGGTAGAATACGGTTAACACCGTTCATGTCGTCATGTGGCTGTGACGATAAGATACACGTCATCCACTCATCAAACACGTGATAGCGTGATTGAAAATTTTCCATCGCCGATTTTTGAGCATGTTCCATGGGGACCGTCGCCATCAGCATCACTGTGTGGGGAACACTGTGGGGCTGCATCGGTCTGCGTTGCATGATGTTCTAGGCGACACAGGGTTGCCCTGACGCGGTGTGGTTCACCGAGGCAACAGATCTGTGCTCGAGGTACCACAGTAACAGCACACGCGGGCCAAGAGAATGGTGGTACATCTTGTATTCTTTTTTATCGTCTACACTGCCTTGTATCTATTACAAAATCCTTCCGTCTCCAAACACGAACAAACGCAGAAGAATGGCGAATCCGAAGTAAAACCGAAAATGTCGTACACTGGGTCTAGCAAAGGAAAGGGGAGGGGGGACAGACCGCAAAGAAAAAAAAACTGGTATAATGATAGGAATAATAAACCGTTGTGGAGTATGCTACATGCTAGTGTTTTCAAGATTCTCGTCTTGTTTTTATGTTTTCGTCAATGTCCAGTGTCGTCGCGGGAAAAAAAGGAGGGGAAAAAAATACAGCATAAGGATAACTCGCCTCGTCCACTGATCAAGCAAGGTTCATGATCCACACGTCAGGACCAACCTTGGTGCTCGACAGCCCCATGAACCGCGTTCGGCCCCGCAAAAAGTCTACCCGCTTTACACCCTTTTGGTACTGCTCATCGGCGGCCTCCTTCGACGGTGCACGCCCACACCGGTTGTGGAACGCAATCGATACATCGTCTTTGAGAGCCTGCGTGGGCAGGGTGTTGTACTCGGATGGGAGTACCGGGTGACGAAGGAAGCAGTACAAAGCTTCGAGGAGGTCGCGGACCGAAACGTAATGTTTCGTGGGCGGAATGACCAGCCGCCATGGGAATTGGTCAATGATAAGCGTCAAGGTGTGCATGCTGGGCTGCGTCGCTGGTTCCTCGAGTATCCTGGCGGGAAGACTCAGGGGGGAAGCGTGCATATTGGGGGCGAGTGTGTGGGGGGGAAGAGAAGCGTCGTAGATGATGGGCGGGACGTAGGGATGGAACGCGAGAAGAGGATGGATGGCAACGGGGCCATCAGGGAGGGGGAGTGATGGATAGTTGTTCTGGGGAGGGGTGCATGGCCCGGACGAGTCGCCCGAGGAAGGAAGCGACGACTCAGAGAGCGTCGGCGATGGCGACGACTTTGGCGAGTAAAAGATGTTGTCATCGTTGAAACGGACCTGCTTTCTAGAGCCAGACATCTTGGAAGAATTGCGGATGCGACGCGACGACGACGAGGGGCTCTATGGATGAGAGCCTGGAGGAGGAAAAAAAATGTAGTCGTGTGTGACGTGTGAGAATAGATGTTGGTCGTTGTGGAGAAAGGTCTGTGAGTGCGGTTTGGATCTTCACCGTCGGTGGAGGGTGCTTGTTATATACTTCGTCTATCGTCGGGGGGGCGCAGCCTCGCAGCCTCCGTTGGGTTATGAGAGCATTGCCGCGGTCCCTGACCCAAGGTTTTTGGAAAAATGACTTGGATACAAATCGGTTGACTCAGTACCGCCTTCGCCCACGAAACTAATTCCTATTCGAGGCAGGGAAAGAGGGGTAGAGATGGGCGGTAATGAGATATCACCGCAGTTGAAGACACAGCAAAGTCAAGGTGTCCGGAGGTTTCTCTTTCTTTACGGCACCGAGGCTCGATTTTCTTGACATTTCGCGGGGCCGTCGTGTATCCTCGACCAATTCGCCGTGTCATTTCAAAGTTGCGATCTGACTCATTCATTGCAACGAATCGACATATCCTCGTCAACATAACTCTCAGATGGGTTATTACAGGAAGAGCGTTTTCCAGAGTAGAACAACATTGACGGTGGCAGTGTAAACGATCTCTCGGCTCCTCCCTACTACAACAAGCGAGCAAACTTGTTCAACACTGCCTCTTTTATTGTCACAAGCACAAGACCTTTTTGTATGTAAGGACGAGTGCCGACTGCCATTCGCCACGTAGGGTGGTGACGTCTGTCTTTGGATCGGAGAACTCGATGACTCAATCCCGAAGCTGATCTGGGGATTTTCGGACCGTTGTACTTACTCCACAGATCCACATGATTCAGAGTGGCTTCTCACCGACACGCACGGTATACAACTAGCGCGGAACCTACGTAGTCAGTCCCGCAGCCTGATGACGCCTCTTTTCGGCGAGTGCGGCACTCGCTAGCGTCTTCGCCCGATCGCAGTGTTGTACTCATCGGATCGAGCGGACGACAGTAAACTGTGTCGTCTCACTATTGCGTTCACTGGGGTCATCTCCCCCTGGGGCATTCGCTCCCGGATCACTCGATCACTCGACTGACTCATCCGGATACGGTCTTGGACTTGGCTTGACCCCGGACTCCCTTTTGCATGCCCGCATCGCCCATATCAGCGGTAAATACCAACAGCGATGATTTTTCTCAACCTATGCCGTCATCTTCATAGGGTATTATAGGCTCCGAGGCACCAGGATGGCAGATTGCCCTCAAGAAGGTGCGCAGCTGTTGTGCAAACTTCGTCTTGGCTAAATGATCGATAAGCTAGCGATGCTACTGTCTCCCCAGTCGCTGAGTCACTGCGAATATGCCATTCCGCCGCAGTCGCCGAGCCCCCAATGATGTATGACTGGTCACATGCACACGTCGCCGCCGATACTAAATCGGCGTGAGTACGTGGTGGCAGGATAGCGCGAATATGGGTCGTGGACTAAAATATCTCACCGTCACAATTCATTCATTTCCGGTCATTTCCCCGTCCCCCCGCACTATCCCGTCCATGTCTGCCCTTTTTTGGCCTTCTCTCCGCCCATTCCTAGAGGGGGTGGTCATGTTTGACCTATCTCGGCTTGGGGCCAATACCCCTCATTCTTGGGGGCAGCGCAACCCCCCTTCCCTATTCATTTGCTTCCTTGGGTTGTTTTTGGCTGTGTGGTACAACCCCGCCTGTGCCTGTCTTCTCAAGTGATTGGGACATTGATAACTGACAAGAAGGGGGCTCGGCCGCATGCCGCCGCCGAGCGCCATGCTTCTGTCGACTTCGAGAACGTCCTTTGAGACACAGGTCTGCTCTCTCATACAAGCCAGTGTAACAAGGCGCTGCGCCCATAAATTTCTAATCCGTAGGATTGGACGTTAAAATTGGACAAAGATCTCCAGACCTGTCTTCCTGTGCGGATCGACCCATGTCGAGCGATACACGGCGGCGCGGCTGCATAGTCTTGCGGGGAGAAGGCGCTTGATTTGGAACCCTTCCCAGTGTCTAGCGCGCGGCGCCGACGATGCGGGGGTTGCTCTTCTGCGAGCGATTCTTCCTGCTATCCCTCCCACTGCGGTGACTGCGCCTGCACCGCTCTCAACAACCCCACGCCGGCGAGGAAGATGTACTTTCTTGGGACATGCCATTCTTGGGAGAGCCTGCCCGTCCGCTGCGCAGCCTTCGTATATGGTGGGATTGAGAGTATTGGTGCACACCGAATTGGACATCGCCATGTCCCTGGATGATCAGAAAGAGGTCATTGCTCGTGCGAGTATGTGCGTCGACGGAATGTCGAAGGGTTCTCCGTCAGGAGCCTAATCAAGCTGAGTCAATTTGATTATCCACATCCTTGGTTTTTCGCGTGACGGCGATCAACTCCGAATGAACGCCGTTGTTCCATACAGGTATGCTTGCCCTCGAGCCTGAAACGTTGTTCTTAAACTGATTTTACGTCCTCTTCGAAGAAATGGTCTGTCGCTAAGGTGTAAACAGCTCCTGCGGCACGACATGAGACGGAACTCCCAGTTCCACAGCACTGCACACGTGTTCATGAATCGGATGACATCGAAGCATCCTCCTCATCCCTTCAAACGAGCAAAAAAAAGTACTTTGGAGCCATCGTGACCGCAAGAGTGCCTTCCCACCATCGGAACCCATCTTCGGGAGACTCGGACCGTCGCCCCGAAGACCTGGGCTGCGTATCAACGTTTGATTGTGCAGACGTCACATACCGGGATGCATTCGGGGGCCGAAAATGGCCGCGGTGTCCTGCGTGGAACAAAAGCTCAGACAGCAGGATGTCCTATAGATGGTCCGAGTCACCGATGGCTGCGCGAACGTCATGGTTGGCGTGATGTTTCACACAAACGGTGTCAAGCAGGACGTTGGGCGCACGGAGTGCGTGTTCCGCGCTCTCGTGCCTGGTTTGCTTGCTAAATCAGCATGTATCCGAGTGGCCCAGATGATGCTCATTGTCCGGTGGCTTTGAATGGGCGGCGATCTTCGGCCGTCGTCAAAATGAGGGCTACCCACCCCACAGGAGACAGTTTACACTGTGCTGTCCCTTTTCGGGGATCCTACCTTGATCGATGGTAATGACCAGGCGATTTAGGTCTGACGGAGCACGGATCTCAGCTCCATGTCGGGGCCCGCAATGGTTTTCTCCCGGGCCCATACAGCATGAAGAAGCATACCTGCATCATTGGTGCTGCAGTGCTGCACGAACACGCTTGTATCCCCATCCAGAATGGAGCTTGGTTGATCCAGAATGCGTGACATCATTCGCAGATAGGTTCCGTTCCTTTGGATCAAATAACCGATTTGGAGGATTAGACTCACGAGCCACGAGAGGACCACCAGAAGGCCGAGTGCCGGGTTCAGAGTAGGTGTATTGAGGCTCTAGTAAGGATGACTCGAGCCGTCTGGACTCTGATGGTTATTTGTCTTGATATACTAGTAGGTTTGGTCAAATCGACGAGGTATATTTAGTGGTTGGGAATTTTGACCCTACGGGGTTATGTACAGCCTCAGTACTTTGAACGTTTGATCTCCTCCTGAACGTCAAGTCGACGAATCATCCCAGTGCCTGGCAACCCACTCGACCAGAGCCAACATATAGTCAACGTCGTTGAATCAGTTTCTTAACAGATCGAGGAAGGGAAGCTGGGACAACGTATGTGCATGCATGCTTGACAATGCGATGGTGAAGGAATGGCAACAGCGAGGTTGATAGTACATAACCATCCACTCGGAATACTTGAGGTAAAATTTATCAGAGAGGATCCATTTGCGAGTACGGGATGCAACAGAGGCGAATGCGAAGTATCATTCCACCTTTACGAATAATTGTGGTCCTTGGGGTTCTATGCTTTAAGAGTCGTCCAGGACAAGGAACCCAATCCTCAGTGTTTCCTCTAACAGCATTTTTATGCATTCCTCTCCCCAAGCAGTGGCACCCTGACATCACGACAGGCCAGAACGACGTATGAGCAATGGACAGAAAGCTAGCAGTAGAGATAGCACGTAAAACGACCCACCTGAACTTGAAAGTGAAACTTCGAATGCATTGTCCACATATGAACGGTCCTGGGCGAAAAGAGAAAAAAGAAAGTCGTAAGACCCCACGGAAGCGGGAACAGCCATTATCAACGCCTCACATGCAAGACCTCAGTCGATTTCCGATGCTTACACCCACAATGGTGATCCTCCCGTGTTGCGTCCGCAGCCTCTTCTCCACAACGCCCAAGTTATTAAAAGCACAACACCATGGGGACATCGGTACTTCCTCCGCTTCCGCCTGGCCCACAAGCTCGGTGTTGCCATCCTGTTCCACTCCAGTCGGCGACATGCTCGCCATCACAGCTAACAGATGGGGCAGGCAAGGATCAGCTAGATATCTGTCAAAACGCTCCTGGAGTACTTTGGTCGTCATGATCAATCTTCCCTTCTCGCTGCGTTCCATCAATGGCTGAGCCATCGAGAAGCGCAATGGCATCAGAGTAAAGGATGATATGAAATGTGTCATCGGGTTGACGGGTGGTTTCATGTAACGCTCAAGGGAGACACTGAAGAAATTATCGAGGATTCGAGTAAAGGATCATGAATCATGAGCCGGAGTCAGACAATCCAAGATGGAAGTGTTTGGTAGAGGTATTGCTTACACTGTGACATCAGATGAAAAACCAACCTCGGTTGTTGCTCCAGGGATCGGATTCATCCTGAACTGTGCCAAACAGTGTGCGGCATGGAATAGTGCCGAAACGGTCACCCCTAGCTTTTTCGTCTCTGCAACAATCGTAGCCGTTTCTGATTCCGACACGGTTATGGTGTAACGGAACGGTGGGTCGGGCATGTTCAATTGACGGGACGGGGGAGCCAGGGTGTGACAAGGCTAGGTTATCATAGGTCCATATCGTTAATCGAACTATCAGAGCGAAGGATGCGTGAGAAGACTGGGATCAAACCTACCACGGCCCGAGCGTTCTGCTCCGCAAAGTCCTGCAGGAGCCTTGTTCCGACTGTCTCCCATTCTTTGGACGGCCCTCCTGTCGCAGTAATCGGATCAACGGGAAGGTTCTTCCACTCTTCCGAAGGCTCGATTCTGACGTCCATGCCCTCATCAGATATCCATTCACACATTAGGTTCAGTGCATGGAGTGCAGGCCCCGCGTCGATGATGGTGTGAGAGCCATGAAAGTATAGCCCATATTCCTTGTTGTCATCGTTACCCTCTTTCGAGGTTGTGAGCAGGTAAGCCCTGAGAAGAATGGTAGTGCCATTCCCGTCTGTGTAGGGTAGTCGTTTGAGGTTGATGCTTTGAACGAACTCGGATGGGTTGAGCGATGCTCCTCGTTCTTCGACGACAAGAGCCAGATTGAGCCATGCTTCGCGATCAGCGGATGGGGTGTATACCCATCGTGGGGATACGACGTCCTCTACGGTGCAGGCAATGATAGGAGAAACAAAGCTAGGACGGAACCATCAGGTATTCGTAAAACAACAATATATCGTGGGAAAAATGTTCTCACCGGAGTTTATCGAGAGCTCCCCGAGCACGATCTTTCAGCTCTTCTATCCTCAGCGAAGAGGTAAAATTGATTCCAAGGCAGACTTCACCGTCTCTATTGGTAAGTGATGCCCCATGACCCAAAGTTCGTCATTCTGATCATGTTGATAAACAGATAATTACTTGCGCATCAAAGGTATTCCAGTGTCTCTGCATGGAAAGTTCAGAGCCAACCAAAGGTCTGGCATAAGTAGAAGCGATCAGTCTGATTGTGATATGAAATGGAGTAGGGACTGACCGAGTATACACGGGGGGGTCACGATTGGCATCAAAGACCCATTTTGTCGGAAGGGGAGGCGAACTAGACATCCGGTATGTGGTGTGCGTTGGTGGCCCCTCTGTCGGTGTCCCTGTGGGGTATGATTATATGATGGGCTAGATGGCGAATGGGAAATAAAATGACACGGATTTACTCAGTCTAGAGGGCCGGAACTCAGTCACTCAGTGAGAATGAGGGCGAAGGACCAAGCTGTATAGGGGATACCTGGGGTCACCACGCGCCGTGGTGACCCCAGGTATCCTCTATGTATAATAATAGTGTTTGATTAGTGGGATTCTGTGATAGTGACTGAGTGTCGGACACTAGTCTGGTAAATTTCGTTGGGGCGCAAAGGGAAGTTGCGGATTGATCGGGTTACGTGATAGAAAAGCCTCGATTTGGACTTTAAGAGTGGTAGTCACGTGGAGTAGGTTAAGTGCCGGATAACTGTGACTCGAGGCTTGATCGACCTTGTCGCAATGCGAGCATGGATCTCAACGCTGAATACGATACCAGTCCCCTTCAAACGAGCAATACAGGTCCTACACCAAAGTCGGCTTTCGCTCGTAAACGCACTCATCACAATTCTCGATCCCTCGCAGCAAGATTTTGCCATACTTCGGGGTAAGATATACGAATCCGAGAAGCTTCACCGGCTCCTTGATACCATCTTCAACGATACTTGGGGGTCCTCGTGTCTCCTTACCTGGATGGAACCAGTGAACCACGCTCGATCGAGAATGTCTCACCGCAAATCCAGAACATATGTGACTTGCACCAATGTTATTGCGTGCGAAGCAGGCTACTGGGCTTATATTCAATGCTGACGTCCGTCCGACATGCGAGTAAGAAGAGGGCGTTTGGTGATCAACTTCGTGTTCATGTCATCAAGATTCTTCTCGATGGTGACAAGGCATTTCACAACTATCCGCACTGCTCGGACCCACTGCTCCAGCATAAACCTCGGCACAAACTCCCAGTCAGTCCCAAGACAAAACAGTATTCCCTTTGCACGTCAACCATTGATGAAAGCTCCGTTTCTGGAAACATCGCCGTCATCAACGACATATACACCAATCAACTTAAGATGACCCACGAGGAGCTCTCTGACATGAATATTCCGAGCATCAATGACCAGTCGACAAATGCGCGAATACGGGGTGCAAAAGTCCTTCGGACGGAAGATGTCAACCCGTTCACTCAGGCCCAATGCATTGAGCTTGGCTTCGGCCTCTTTCACCTCGCATGAATTTTATCTAGGCCCCTTTGCACGTTCATCGTGGGTCAGTTGCCGAACCGGGAGTCCTTCCTACTTCTTTGCTGTCCTCGATCGCATGCGTCTTGGTTACGAACCCTGACTATCACACGCTACTCGCTACACTCATGCAAATTCTCCATGGCGTGATCCTGAATGCGTGGAAGGTTGAATGTGTAATCATGTAACCCCGATCCGAGCAAGCGCAACGCTGCGACAGTGATATACCAAGCGACAACGTGAACCGGAATGTCCGGATTTTGACGCGCGACTTGCTCTATGTCTTTGAACTCACGCATGCGATACCGGATGGGAATTTCGGGAGGGTTGAAGACATGCTTGGACGGCTAGCAATGATCTTCCGTGGTGCCGGGTCTAACAACTATTGTTCTGAGATCCTTCACTTCATTTTCAACCTCATACGTATCTGGACGAGTTTGTGTGAGTAAATTTTTTCTGCGATAACTGTGGCACTCGATCACATAGAATTGAACAGAGATATCATGCGTGATAATAGGTATCTATTTTGTCATTATTCGAGAGTGTTGCAATGTAATCGTTGGGAAGTTGGGTGCCGATGTCTCGAAGCACGTGCTGCTGTAGTTCGTCTAAGGTGTAAACGAGGACGGCCTGCGTAACTGACGTAGGATTCATTTCACGATCAACGCGACTCCGGAAACGATCCCATGTGTTTGTGTGAGCTTCTCCGCAGTGCCTTCATTGTCCCACTGAAACCCACGCCTAACCTAACACTTTCTCATTTTTATGCCAGTGGTGCGTTACATAAGTTGGGACGTGTAGAGAATACGAACAACTACTCAGTCATGCACCCATTCCTTCTGGACAACGCATGGAGATCCTCATCGCATATATGTATACAGGTATACCTGGATGTCCGAACGTGGAATAGGGCACGGACCATAGAGGCGTTGTCAACACTCAACTCGACTACACCTGTCATCATGATCACGTCGAGGAGCGCTATCATTGTGAGTTCGTTTTCTGTCCCTTCTACTTGTACACACAGTCCACTGCACATATGGACGCCACAACGTGAATGGGACGATACTTGCCAGACACGCACGACGAGGATGCGTGGTCGATCCAACAGGTGGTGCATGCCGAGAAGATATTGCGCCAACGTTTACTTATGTGGTACTTTTTCTTGTTCCTAGTAATATGCGGGACTCTGTCTGGCTGACGGGACAGCGACGCCAATCTAGCGACGCATACGCAAGACATGGCATCACAGGTGGGCGGCGTGTCGTGCATGAGCTAGCAACGCCCACTCTCGCCGAAACTCGCCGTCACTCATCTGCAAAGGCGACATTCACTTCCATGAACACGCCTGTACGACACTTCTCTTCGTCCATACCTCTCACCGTGGTCTCACGTATACCCATTGTCACCCCATTATCGTCTACTTCTCTTCGCTTGGGAAAGGTATCCCCATGTCAACATGATACGATGTACAGGCGCTACAGCGTGTCAAAAATGGAATCAGAACTTGAAACCGCCAGCAAGATCCATAACCTTGTCTGGGTCTACTGCCGCTTTGATCGCCTGTAATCTAGGTAGGTTCGTACCATACAAGTTGACCGGCGGCGTATCGAAAATGGCGTAGTTGGGATAAATTGCCGCGTGCGCGACGTCACTCTGACCGCTTTCGATGACATGTGCTTGGAGTGTCCTCGCGCTCGTCCGTATCGCATCGTAAACAACTTGGTCGGATTCCGGCGACAGCCATGCATAGTAGATGTTGAGCGGCAAGAGGCCTCGCGCACGGTTAGGCGGGTATGCCGATGGAGTCGTATTGTGGATGAAGAGCGTGGGGAGAAAAGGCTCCACGTCATAAGAAACGAAAAACACAGAATGCGGAAGATTTTGGCCCCAATACTGCAGTGGAACGGTCAGCGACTCGTTACTGGGAATGAGAGTGAGACTATCTCGCTTACGATGGACTCATTGACGATCGACTGAAGAAAGGAGAGCGGATAATCCGTCGTAGAAATCGAGTTGAAGACGGCTCTATTAATGCATTTGGGATCCTCTTGCAGCTTCGACAACAAATGCGCTTACCGTGTTCCGGAAGTCACGCTTGCGGGTGAAGACTTCACAAAAGAAGAGAAGGAGCGCGTCGAAACATCCCGCGTGAACGAGGGAATTGATAGAAATTCGTCAAAGATTCCAGCAGGTGGTGTTGGCGCATCATAGAAAAGCATCTCCGACACGCCCGGCTACGTGAGACGAACGAACCTGTTGAATTGGATTCCAAATAAGATGCTGCAAAAAGGGCACACTTCACCGAGGAGGTAGTTATACGTTGTGATTATCGCAGCCTTTGGATCTGTGTTGTTTGCTGTAAAATCCGCCGTCGCTAGGTTAACCTGGTCTAGGACGTCCGCGGTATAGGTAATGAGACCCCCCTTTACATCTTGGGTCAGGACATATGGAGTATCGGGAGTGGATGCATACGTACCCAAACTTGCGTCTGCGGGAACGTCCTTAATGTGAACCTAGTTACAATACCCTGAACGATGTTCAGCAGCGAGTTGTCGGCAAAATATTTCTACGTACGAAATTATTCAGGCCACCCTGCAAAGTGACCAATGAGGTTACTAAGTCATGTTTAGAAGAGCACGTACTTTCAGAGCAAAGAACAGATCGGGACTCGACGTCTCCGTAACATTCATGACTGTCCCATTAGGCGCAACCAGCTCGAAAGTTTGCACAGTGTCGATAGTCAAGCCATATTGGTTTGTAAGCCACGAGTAGCCTGTTGATGTCATTAAAAAGTATCTTTCAGTCGTACCCGCCCTTCGAACATACCTCCCCCTAGCGTAAATCCAGCAACACCCACACCAGTGACTCGTCCGCCAACGACATTCACACTGTGTGGCTCCAGTGCCGCGTAAACATCATCCCAGATCAGACCAGCTCCTATCGTAGCCGTTTGCGCCGTGGAATCGTAAACAACCTGGGAAAACCTCGACATCGCTATGTGGACTCCCACGGTCGAAGAAAACCCTGGATTAGCGGTGTGACCACCACCTTTGACCTGTAGGGATACACTAAACATTTTGAATTTTCCCCAGAGCCAAAGGATACGAACCGCAAAGGGAGTTCGTGTTTTGCCGAGAATTTGGAGCTAGATGGATCATCCTTGGTGAATAAAGAGACACGAGTTTAGTGAGTGTGCTCACCGCGAGCCCAATATCTTCGGGTGTACCAGGCTCGAACGAGCACGCTGCAAATTGGGTACTCGACGATGCCCAGTGACTGATATCTTCTATATATTTACCCGATGCTGCAATAATCATCACGCTTGAACGTGAACTCAAACATGAGGGATGTATACAACAACGAACCGACATCATAGATTTCTGATGCCGAAGAAATAGAGGTTGCGATTTCCTGGCATGCCTCGCTCAGTAAAAGACGGGACGCGGAGAGCACTCTCTGCGTATCGCCATTGACAACAAGGGTGGACCTCATGGCACCGCCCAAAGCTGCCATCGCAATGAAAAAGAGAGTAGCGTGAATCATACCTGACCACGAAGAAACTGGGGGAATGCTACTTTTATCCGCCTGCCTCGTTGAATAGCTTATATCGAATTCGGTAGAACACTGCCGGTGCGCAGTCATGAAAATGTGGCTTAGCGTCGATGGAAAAACCTATATCACATCTTACGGCTTGACCGTCAGCATTGGAACGCATGCCACAGGAACCGAGAGCACAGGTACCCGTGGAGTACGGAGCCGAACAAAAGCTGCCAAGATGTCGTCTTCCCTGTGATTTTGAGCTCGCGCCCCGGGTGACCAGTTATGACGCATCACTGACTCCGGGGTGCCCTTCATGTCAGCAAGAATACACACCTATAAAAGATGGTTGATTTGCACGTTCCACACCAAACATTTAAACGAAATGTAGCTGACCTTATGGTGGGTGGGAGTTTAGCGTATCAAAGTATGCTCCGGAAGGTGTGTGCGCTTCCCGGAGACGCCACATCCTTAGAATGGTTAGAAGGTAGTCTGGTCACCAGACTAGTTAGAAGGGTGAGACTAAACTAAATGTATACATTGGGGACTGATATTGTGAACTGCCCACAAGGTACCCTGTTGAAGAAAACAAAAGAAAAAATATTATTGGGACTGAACACAAACGGCAGGAAACCATACAGAGCAACACCGGGTCTCGACACACCCTGTGACTTCTGGAGGCCCGGATAAACGTGTTGTGGAAGTAGAGGCGTGCGAACTAAAGCTCCTCTGCTGGATAGTGGCGTTGACACTAGTCCAGGCAAATCTCCCTCTGTAGCATGGGTAAGCTCCTGGATACGTGGCTTGGCCACCACCCCACCCACTGTCCCTCGGATTGAAGTCTGTTTCTTGCATTCTTTTGGTACGGATGTCTGACATTGTAGCACACCAACGATGTTGTTTTGACCATCAAAGACGCGTACGGAAATATAGATCGCAAGCGATTTTACAGTTTGTGGACAAGCAAGCAATTCAGCTCCGAGTCGCGGATGCATAGTTGGCCATCTCATAAATCGAACGCTACAAGATGTCAGCTTGGATGTCAGTATCTCATATCACTGATCATAAATAACATACTCAGTTTTCCGTGGATTATAGCTTGAAACCGCCAGCTAGACCCATGACATCCTCTGGGTCTACCGCTACTTCGATCGCCTTTAATCTCGGTAGGTTAGTACCATACAGGTTGAGCAGCGGGGTATCGAAGATGGCATAGTTGGAGTACAGAGCGGCATTGGTGTTCTCACTTTGACCGCCATCTAAGGCGTTCGCTTGCAGCGTTTGCGCGCTCATCCGAATCGGGTCCTGGATGGACTGATTGGAACCGGGAAACAGGCACGAACAGTAGTAGATGTTGAGCGGTATGAGGTCATGCGTACGCGAACACGGGTATGCAGATGGGGTTGTGTTATGTGTGAGGAGCGTGGAGAGAAAGTTCCACTCCATAAGAGACCACCAGCGATTCCAGCGCTTGAGTTTCGCCTCAATACTGAAGTGGAATACTCAACAAGTCGTGCCTGCGATATAAATGATACTCTGCACTCACGATGGACTCATTGGCGATCGACTGAAGCAAGGAAAGCGGATACTTGGTCGCGGAAATCGCGTTGGAGATGCTGCTTTTGAAAACGCTCAACCCGACGGCAGGCGCACTCACCGCGTCCCAGAGGTTATATTCAGAAGTAACGACCACACGAAAGATAAGTATGAACATGTAAAAACCTCCTGTGTGAGCGAGGGAATCACCAGAAATTCGTCAAAGATTCCAGCAGGTGGTGTTGGCGCATCGTAGAAAAGGACCTCGGTCTCGACCAACTGAGTGGCACGAATAAATATGTTGAATTTCAAGGAAGACACTACAAATGCCTCACCTGCACGAGGACGTAGGTATATCCCGCGACTATCACAGCCTTTAGACCCGTGATGTTCGCGCCGAAGTTCACTCTGTCGCCAGATTTACCCGGTCTAGGGGGTCCGCGGTATAAATAATGAAACCCCCCTTCGCATTTTGCGTCTGAGCATCCAAATATGTCTCTGGAAATGGAGGCATGCATGCCCAAACTTGCGGTTGCGGGAATGTCTTCAATGTAAATCTTTGAACTGCGCTCCGAAGAGCTTCGAAGAGCGATAGGGAAATGGATATGAAGGGGATGGGCGAAAGCACGGAGTGCTTTCCGACCCCGGACGACGATCCTAATCCTGCTGGTGGAGAGCGAGCTGGAAGGGTGGGCGGCCATGCCTTGCTGCAGACGAATCCGACCTGAGAGGATGGACTTGAGCGCTCGGGATCCCAGGTGCGAAAGAGGGCGAGGTGCCTCGATTGAAAATCGAGGCTAGGAAGTGGTGGGAGGGTGAAAAGAAAGTCGAGGACGAGGACGAGGACGAGGACGAGGACGAGGACGAAAGGATGTGGCAGGAAGAGAAGCGCTGCCACCTCGCTTAGCGTCACTCGTCCGAAGACAAAGCTCTGTGGCTGCGCTGGTTCCTCGCTGTGCCAGATCAATACGCTAGTTACGATACCCTGGATGACGATCAGCAAGGCACGTGTCGGTGGCACATCCATTTCAACGTATAAAATTATTCAAGCTTCCCTACGAAGAGACCTATGAGGTTGCCACGTCATGTATGGAAATGCACGTACTTTTGGAGCAAAGAACAGAGGACTCGATGTCGGAGACATCGATTAACCAGTTCAAACGGTGTCGATGATCAGACCATACTGGTCTGTAAGCCAGGAATAGCCTGTTGACCATGTCAAAGCATCTGCCAATCGTACACACGCTTCGAACGCACCCGAGCATAGTCCTTCCGTATAACCAGCGGGTGTGGACCCGATTGCGCTGTTTAACGCCGCCATCACAATGGACAGGAGGGCGGCGCGGATCATGCTTGTTCAGAGGCTGGAGATCGTACGTTGCTTGCTGGATCGCCGAACGACTGATAAACCATTCGATAATTCTAATTCGGGTGCCTTGAGAAGTATAGAATCGTACGACTCGACAAGACACAAGCGAGTAGGGAAGGCAGGCTGAAGTGGAACGAAGGCGGGGAATGCTGCCTTCATGGACAACGGTGAGTGGCACTGGAGGTTGATGCGGCGGCCCAGTTGAACCAGTGACTTCAAGTTATTGAATCACAACATTTAACCCAATGCCATACTGCCCGCTTACATAATGAGTACCTCAGATTTTAGGCATGAACAACAGAAATTTTACCAAATTCCCTCAATATGTGCCTTAAAATTTTATTCTAATCGACTTTCGCACTTTAATGAAGGTTAGAGGCCAACCAGAACCGGGCCGTGGCAAAGTGGTCCCATAGTTTTACAGAGTGCGAGACTGAGGAAAATATGCAAAAGAGGCAAACGGCGCAACGCAAACGGGGCGAAACTTTCAAACTTATATCGTGGACGCGGATGCGAGAGAGGAACCCGAACAGGTTAATGTTATAAATTTCATTGTAAGGCCTGAGGAACAAGTTTATGCACAAACGCGACAAATAGCACAACATTGCTGGCTGTAAGCCCATTGGTATACTACGGTCACGTGTACGGTATATATACATCGCACCTCGTAGAGATAGCAGTAGTCGCCCCTTGTACCCGTACGTCGTAGTCGCTCTACAGAGCTTGGTCCAGTTCGCTTGTCCGCTCGTCTCAGTGTTTCCGCCGTTGGCCACGGCTGGTTTCCACTGGCATGTTTGTTTTCGCGCTGTAAGCTCCTAAAAGAGCTAAGCGGCTTAGCCGAGCTCATCGAGCGCTTATGATTTCCCGATCGGCGGCCGAGCGCCGTTGACGACGGGAAAAAGTCAGCATTCTCACTGTAAGCGCCGAATGCTGGGAAGCCGTGACAAACACTTCGCAAGATCATCAATCAATTAATCAACCTCGGCGCTGCTACAGTTGGGGACAATCAAAGTCATCTAATTTGTTGGGCCAAGAATTTGAACTTTTTAGCGGAAATTGGGGGTGGGAGTGGGTTCAGATGGCGAAAACAAGGCGAAAAACAGTGCTCCGGTGTTTTTCCCACAACATTTTTGAGGCGCCAAATTTTTGACCGATTTTCAGAATGTTGTGTACCCTTTTGGGGGTAGACACAGGTCACGCTCAGGTGATGCTAACACAGCTTCAATCGCCATCATCACCCGTCGAGAAACAGTGCGGTGCTGTTTCTGCTTGCGAACTGCCCATTCCGCTACTTTCCCAGTCAGTCCCAGCTGATATGCACTCACGAAATGCAAGGATCTGTTGATGAAACGGCAGATAACTTCGACTGGGGAGGAGTCTATTAGGATTGAGTGCACAGCTTGCTTTCTGGCATTGAAGGTTGGTTTCGACACTTCCTAATAGCAGTATTTACACCTCTCTCCACCAATTTTTTTCACAACCCCGACACACCCCAACCAGCTTTCTCTTAACAGAATCATTCACAACCCAGTGAAATGAGTCGTTTGCACATTTTTCCATATTTTTTTTCCGATTTTTTTCATGTTGCGCCAAATTTTTCGAGGGGAAAACCACCATATCAAAGAAAATGAACAATAGGCTCGTTGAATCATATAGTGGCTGTTCGTAGCACCATAATTACATGGTTGTTATTACTTAGAGATGCATTGCTGTGTCATGAAAACTCGACGAGTAAACTAGATGACTTTGATTATCCCCGGCTGTAGGTCATCTTCACTAACAAGACCACTCTTATAATTTACTTCTCCAACGTTCGGCAGTAAAATATCATATATATTGACTGGCCGCAGCCGTGGGCTTTGGTTGTCTGCCAGACTGGTGAGTCACTCTAAGAGTTGCGGTCCCGCCGCGCAGCTTGCTGTTTGGCATGACTTGCCAACTCACAATAGTTTTCATTTTGTACCCGATAGATAGCACAGTGGACGCTGTGCCTCTCCACTTGCCTCCAACAAGGCAAGCCAAAAGCAGGTCTTGTGGCTGTGAGGTAGTGCGTCGGACAGGCTGTGTGTGATGACTGGATATCGATAGGATGACGACGGCAGCTGGCATCAAAAGCTGTGTCTAAAAGCCGCCTATCTTTCAGATATAATATACTCTCGCGTCCTGTCTACCCCACACAAACACAACCCTGATCATCGATCGCCATGTCTGCTCCATACGTCTATACCCCCTTGGCTTTCGAGCCCACTCCGTATCTCGGGTATGGCACGTACACACAACGTTCGCCTTTCATTCCTCCCGCTACACTCTACCCATCCTCCCCATTTCCCCCGTCATCCCCGTATCTCAGACCCAACACCCCCCAGGGTGTGCATTTCGATGATTCCTATTGGAACCCCCCTCCACGTGCCCGTAGACCATCTTGGCACGGCGGGATGCCACCCAGCCCTTTCCTTTCAACCCCGTCCACACCGCAGCATACCCGAAGACGATCCTTTGGCGGGGGCTTTCGGCCATGGGAATCCGCCTCCCCATGGGCCGACACCTCTTCCCACTTTCAGATCCACCCCCTCCTAAACGGAGAGGCACCCCGCATGGACTTTTACTTTGACCTCGCCTCGCCATCCTTCACCCCCCTCCTATGGATCGGTCCTGGTCAATCTGCTGTGATTTCCGCGGACGAGCTTCATGAGCCCGCGACGTACCCATCCGTCGCGCGGATGCGCATTTCGCACGATGCCATTCCGCAATGGCCGATTGACCTGGAGTTTCATTATGACGGATATACCGTTCCAACCGCGCCGACTTCAATCAAGCTTGGCGACGTCCTCTACATGATCCACTTCTCGCTTCACAGGCAGATTACCCATCAAGACTGGGCTCGGCTCAGCCTATCCGAGGAGACTGCGATCGCGCGTGCGTATACTCGGAGATGCCGGAGTGTGCCATCATCGGCGCAGGTGGAGGCGAGTCAGGGAGTGAAGCGCATCGACTACCTGCTGGATAAACACGTCTTCAGAGGGTTGATCAGAACACACGATGAGGATGGGTTCTACCACTGGAGACTGATCACTGCCTGAATGCCGCGCCTTGACGACGGAGACTATCTCTCATGATACTCCCCAATATACCCACCAACGAGGAACAAGGAACAACATCTTCTCCGATGAATTAGGCTATGACGTATATGCTATCCAGCATCGTTGCCGTCGTTACTGTACCGTACGATTACTACTACGAAATGCTTTTATTTTTTATTATTCCCATTTATGATACGTGTGGGTTCTGGCCCTATGGACAGCTTGCGTAGGAACCTTTGGTCTAGCCACTTATCTATGTGTCCGTAAAGTCATGCCTCGCGCTGTGCCTTGAAAATTGTATTGTATTTTACACCTTGCTCATGACGACTGAGCCGACGGAGGTAGTGCGGATGCAAAAGGGTCGAGTCGGCTGTTGTAAATTCGACCCTTGTCCTCCCCTGTGATGATAAGGGCCTTAAGGCACATAATGCAATGAGCCGCTTGCATCCGAAAGTAAATTACAACATGTTCTGCGATGAAACATTGGAGAGACCGAATGCATGGCACTGTCTCCCCGTGAACCGCTAACCCCACCCTAAAGCATTAGAATGGGTGTAGGCCCACAAGGAGAGACAAAGATTACAAATAAGCTGGTCCCTAATAGCGGTGACAATTGCAACTGGATTCCACCACAGAAAGGGAAGGAAAATGCATGCAGCAGAAGAGAAGTCCGTTCCACATCACCATCGCGAAGCCGGAAAAGTGGAGTGCGAGGATCTCACGCCTCAGCAATACACAGCCTGGAAGTCAAGGTTTGCGTCGCGAATGGCTTGCACATAACCATGTTCTGAAAAAGAGAAAAAGGAATATAAGCCCAGACCGAGTCCAAGAGATCCGCAAGGCAGAAGGGGCAAACGAAGCCAAGTGTGATGAAGTCGCATGCCTTACCATATTCCCAAAGATGGTTGCTAAACCCGTTTTCGACACTATGATCGCGTACCCTCTTCTTCTTCCACAGACCCTGGAATCCGAGCTCAGAGACCACACGCTTGTTTGCAACGTTGTGTAGAAGAAATTGGTAAGCGTCTCCCCAACCTTGGTCATAGCCCTTGCTAAAACGCCAGTGTTCGTAATGTCCTGGATACTGTGCCCAATAGGAAGTATGTTGACCTTCAATGCTATCTTGAGAAATAAAGGCTACCAAGGAGCCAAAAGTCGGACTAACCTATAGCCCGATCCAACGCGGCAGCCTTCCTCCCCACTCGACCTGGGTCGTTCACAGGAACGTTCTTCTTTGGGTACAGGCCGACACGGTCTGGGAATACACCCGCTTCCACTGCATCTCTGAAGGACCACCCTTGATCGCCATGGTATTGCTTCCTGTACGTCCAGAAGAACCATCCTGCACAGTACTGCTCAAACAGAGCGAGCTGTGCGGCGATATATCGCGCTCGTTCTTCTCGTTCGTCGATGGAACCTTGCAGCGAACCAGGATTCAGCGCGCCAGACCATTCCCCAACCACAAGCGCACCCCCAGCATCCTCAAGTATGCCTGCTACGCGTGCGAACGTCTGCGGCGTCGGTGCATTAGGATCCATGAGCGATATGGAATGCTGAGCGGCTGGCGTCGAAATATCCGCTGACGTAAAGCAGCGATAGAGGTGGTGGTCTAGACAGATCGGTGCAGTGGACTCTGAAAGGGACTTGACAAAGTGGGCATAATCGTCAGACATCCAACAATCGGATATGTAGATAGGTAACCCCCGGTCGATGGCGCGTAGCTCCTTTATCGCTTTTTCGTACCAACCCTTCAACGTGGAATGGGACGACGGCTTGGGCTCGTTGAGCAACTCAATTCCAATGATATTACTGATCGGGGGATCATGCTCCGAGCGCAGCGACCGCACGGCAGACAGCAAAGTGCGAAGGACTCGGACGGTAAGCTCTAGATTGGATCGAGAGGTGAATAGAACTGTGGGTGAAGAAGTCCCCGAGTGAGAATCTTGATTCTGCTTCCCGGGGGCAGAGTGTAAGTCTATATGTCGTATTAGGAAGTTAAAAGGGAAAGCGAGAATCGCAGACCGAATAGAACACCGATGCCATAGAGCTGAGCGGTCTCGACTGCGCGCACGAGTCGGATCCAAGCACCCTCAAATATACTGTCAAGATCATGGAAATCCGTCCTTGACAGTAAGGAATGATCAAGACTGCATAGATGATAATAACCTATCTGTATGCGTGGGTCTAGTGGAGGGTATACCTAGATGGAGGACGGAGCGTACTGGGATCCGCACGGCGTTTATGCCCCTGGCGGCGAGCCACTCGAAATCTTTGTTCGTGATCCATGTATCCCAATGGCGCTCTAAGATTTCCTTCGCGTGAGAGCCCTTGGCGACATCCAAGTCGCTCTGCCCGGGAGGTACTGCCTGAGCGAACGGCGTCTCTGCGATCCACCGCTCCAGGACAAACCAACATCCTGTCCACTCGGTGATCAAGCTCAACGCGTGAACACCGGCTCCTTACCGAGGTTTACACCCCTCTGCTTTCGATAACGATAGACCTGTTCGTCAGTGGCAGTATCACCTAAATCTACGGCTGGGCCTGCTTGCGAAGGACCAATATGCTTAAGCTTGTTCAGAATTTTTCCAAACGTTGGGGTCATGGTTGGTGTTAAAGGTCGGTGGTGAATGTCAGTGTTGAATGAGGGTTAGGCCATTAGGTTTGTCTTTTGTTTGGATTAGAAACCAAACAAAGTTCAACGACCTCTGCCACTTACTACCACTGCAGGTTGTTCTCAGTGAGGTGCTTCATGTTCCCCTACTTCTGTATGTGCTCTCGCTATTTCTAAGACGGGCTACTGAAATTCGATGCGTGCCACGCCACGAGACCGCTCAAGCTCATTCGAACGACCTACTAGCTGTCCCGCCATGCACGGAATATGCACGCCCGCCCAAGAAAATCCTCCTTTCCCTCTTGCTCTGATTCAAATATTTTTCTTCTGTGAGGGTGCGATGCGATCAGAGCGCAGCGTAGTCAAGCCGTGGGCAGTGGGATAGCCACCCGACCAATTTCAAAGTCGGTCCAACGCCTCACCGGCAGTGAGCATTTGTTATAGTATTGGCCACGGGGCAGGGGATTCCAGAATGGAGGTCCAATTGGCCTCCCAGAGATGTTTCCTGCAACGCTTCCGTCCCGCGTGACGGGAGAACGCGAACTTGAAAGGCTACGATCAGCGATCGACCAGGAGAGCAATCATCATCTTCATTTCGGCTAAGTTAGCCTGTTTAATGACTTCATGCCTCCTGGAAGCTGGTCGCCAGCAGAGGTGTTACATGGGTTTTTTTTTCTCCTCATTTGGTGTATCTATCGCGCCGGTGTAAATATTGGGTGGTTCTAGACCAGAGTCGCAGTGTGAGTAATTCCATCTTGACACGCGTTCATCTCGCTTTCTCCCCAAAACCGTTCAACTGGTCACCGGTTTCCGCCCGACGACAAAGACTCTGAGTCTGGCATAGTCTATATAGCTCGCGTTATTCGTGTTTCCGTGCAAGCAAAGATAGGCTTAGCTGGGGAGCCGAGAAATTTGACTCAGAATACCCACGAGGCGAGCGAGTTCGAATTCAGCCAGGTTTTCAATGGCGGACTGACATGGTTAAATGTTGAGAAAATTCCTAGGGATAATCTGGGCTGGTCAAGCGATAGGACGTACCAACGCGGCGGTCGCGTCGTACGCGCCATGACCGTAAATGGTGGACATGCGGTCACCATGCGCCCTCGGGAAGCAACCGCGGGTGATGATCAAACTCAACACACGCCTCAAGGCAGACCTGCAAACCAAACACAAAACGCCGATTCAATCACATTCGCCACGCTCCATGGCAAACCCGCTTCACGTTTACCTCAGCTGTCCCCTCAGACCTCTTTCCGAATATCTGGCACACGCCGGTCGCATGACTGCACCCGCTTATCGACTGCACGGACTTTCCGGACAAATCGAAGACGTGATAATTGGTCCTACTGCCAAATGTTGCCATATACTTGGATCGAGAGATCCCTCAAATCTTCTCTGCGTCGCATTTTCGGCACGAGACCCTCCTAACATCCGGCACCAGGGCGGAGCACTCCCGCCATTTTTTTTCTGGGGGTCCTCTTACTTCAATTCATCGCTTTGGAACATGTCTAGAACCTGGCCAAGTGATGTTCATCCTAGACCCTGAAATCTTCTTATCACGCGTATATAAGTAGTCGAGCACCAACCATTGGGCTTCTCCACCCTCCACCTAGTGGACTCTGTTTGACGGTATAGTACGACCTTGCGCTCACGGCCCACTAAACGAAAAATCATGACCTCCTATTTGCGCTACATCTTCGGCGGACACTCTCGTGACAGCTCTCCTTCCCGCGAGCAGTCTTCAAAGTCTCACTGGCGCTCTCGCTCCCAGCCAACGCCGAACTATATTTACGCGACTCCGGGTGCGGCCTCTGGTGGACCCACTTCCCCACCACGCTTGAAGACCAAGCGTAGCAATAGCTACTCCGCTCGCACCACCACTCCCTCACCATTGCGGTACAATGCCTTTGACACGGCTGCACAGGCGTCCAGCTCCTCTGGCGAAGTGAGGTATGGGACGTCATCCAAAGTGGAACGGTCGCCATTATACCGGCGCGCGAGTTACAAGTCTTCTGAGCATCGTACGTCTTCACATACACATCCATCCTTTATTGACTGACCTCCCATGGATAAAGTCGCGCATTATGCCATGCCGCACACCCCTTCCATGACACCGTCCGTGTCGTTTGGGCCGTCGTCTCGCACCAACTCGAGCTCATCACTCCTTCCCGGATCATCCGTCGGTAGCTCTTCGCACCATGTGAGGTATGAGCGGCGACCGTCGTTGAGACATAATCCAGCTTGGCAAAGTAGCGTGTCGTCGGCCACAGGATCCATGCATTCTCGTACGTCATATCATACTCGCAGAGATTCGCCTACTTTGACTGATCCACCCAATCCAACTTTCAGACGCAGGCAGCCTAGAACCCAAAATTCCGTACCACCCAACTTCGCTACACATGCATCCGCTATTCGCGTCGACGAGGCTGCATAGCGCGCCTATTTCATACGATATTACGTACACGCCTTCCTCGCGTACCGTCCTTGACCGTACAACGCATACCGCCGTCCCTGCGCACACGCTCTCCCAGCCGGCCACAGACCCGCCGACACCGGTAGCTTCGCGTCTCGTGCTCCGCTCTGACAAGTTCCCGTGGCCAGTCATCGTCGGTCCCTCTACCTCATCCCCAAGCGGTACCGGATTCCACGTTGGTGGGTCGTCGAGCAAATCCAGTCGGTCATCAAATATCACCAACCTGGACCTACTCTATTCTCTCCATACGACACTCCTCGCGCGGGTAACCCCACAGGAGTGGGAGGCACTTGGCCATGGCAGTCGTGCCCAGCGCAAGGTCACTCGCGCATACGAAAAGCGATGCACCAAGATGGGCGGCGGATGGGAGGGCGGCGTCCGTCGTCTGGACTGGTTGCATGGCAAAACGAGGTTGATCGGCATCGAAGTGGAGAAGCACAGTAACGGCCACAGTACGGGCAAGCTCGTCTTTGGAAAAGCTTGATCGAGGACGCTTTCGCTTTATACACACGCACTCCTTCCACACTCACTTTTTTTGGTTGTCTGTTTGATCATTGCATATCTGCAATTTTTTTTTGGTATCATCGGAATGGACGAATTTACCCGCTACAAAACACGCAGCGTCTGGCGCATGTGGATCGTCGGTGCTGTTCATGGTGGATATTGGGACTCACGATTGTATAATTATCACGATGGCTCGCTCCGGTTATCACATATGTACCGCGCACTTCTATCTGTAATACTATGGTTGGACGCCACATGCACAACGAACACAACCTGTGAAATTGCCTGTAGACCATGCGAAAACACATTTAATGTCGTATCAACGGGAGGATATTGTATGTATATGTGTACATTCTTTAATTGAGAAAGAAATGTGTTGTGGAAAGCGCAACAGCTCAAAAGGTGACAAGAAGTCAGTTTTACATGGATTGAGGCAGAGAATAGATCTACTTCCCGGATTTTTTCTAAATACTCAGGGTTTGTGCAGTGGGTTACTAGGTTGGTCTTCCAACCACAAAATCCGAGGATCGGAGGGAAGAACTTGTGTATCTTCAGAGACCCCTTGGAGGTCATCAAGAAGCAACTCGAGGACAGTCCGGTGCTGCAGGAACACCCCGATTTGTGGGGCTCTACACAGGTTCTCGTTCGCGCCAATTCCCGCTCTGCGATGGGCTGTCTTGACTCACTTGCCCAGCCGCTTCAAGTTTGTCTGTTCCCGGCCCAGTCCATTCCGACTCAGTACTTCGGGTTGAAACACGACACCGCAGGCACACTACCTGTGCCCACCTCTCATCCTCTTTCAGGATTTGATGGCCAACTTACTTCATACTCTGTTAAAATTATTTAACAAGCTTGCAGACTAGAGTCTATGCACTACTTTGAACAATGTCGGGTTGTGTTGTTGTAAAGTTATTCGAGAACATGTACGAAGCCCGATTATGTAATAGCGAAGTTGTTGTGGCGTCCAGAGTGAGGAGTTGTTCAATCCCGACGTGGATCTCCCGCCGCTAGCTACCATGTCCGCACGGACTCTGTTTGTGTTTCCGGAACCAGCTAGTTCCAGACGTATCAAAGGAGAGGCTGCCCTCGAGGAGAACAAGATCCGCGTGGCGAGAATACATGAATTTATCTAGATACCCAATCCCGGGTCGGAATATTCCAGTCAACGTACTATGGATGATAATAAGCAACGCACCACCTGAGGCATGCATAGGCGGCTTCGAATATTTCTGTGATTCAGAAGCTGATCGAGGACAACCCCGATGTTGCGGCAGCTCTGCAAGGTGGCGTCGTTCCGGGGCGCTATGAAAACGACATGGTCCTTGCGTAGGCAGCTCAAAGATTTCTGCTATTCTCTCCACTCACGACCATATCTTTGTCAACTATTTGACTTGAGCCGCCTGGTGAGTAATAGCCGTCCTTGATCCCTTGATTCATCTGTTCCCAGAGTATTTATTGATTAGATCACCGTCACAACTCGTGTCCCCGGCCTGGGCTCGTGAATTACCGCGAGATTTTGTGAGGAATATCAACCCCTTGAGACGTCAACTGGATAGTGCGACTGAAGGGAGTTCTGGAACCAGAAAATCTGATAAGCAAGCTAAATTTGTTTTCACGATCTCCTTCAATCTTCGTGCCCAGGCAGAGCGCGACAGTGAGTCCTGCACATGTCGCCTTGCATTGCAGTGTTAATTACTATTGTGATTGTTACACGGGGCTTATCCGCCGGAAGATATTGAAGTTAGGAATTACCTTTGCAACACATTCGGGGTCGAAAGTGCGCAGTGGTAAACACTTTATTCGTCTATCGAGTTTATGCCAGCTGGTGGGTTTCTCCGATCACTACAGCTAATGCTATGATATCTTGTACATTAGACCTGCAACTTCGAGATGAAGCATAACGCCCACAGCATACCTCTGTGCCCGTCGCCTGATGGTACGTCCACCACCTCGGGCCCCTACCCCCACCATTCCATTGATGCTCATCATCTCTACCTAGCGCACGAAGAAGGGAAAAACAACTGCTTCGGAGGCTACAACGTTGTAAATAGGAGGATCATAAGCACGATGGCCTGGTCTGGTTATAAGAATCCTTCTACCCAGTCCGTTGCGAGGCGCGTGTCT
>JBBPQU010000194.1:0-31306 GCA_038092655.1 Boletus sensibilis | reverse complement strand
TACCTGGCCGATCAAGAAGATGAGGCAGAAGAGGATGACAAGTCGATTGCGGTCTCGCTTCCCGACTCCCCAATCAGCACCGCAACACTCGACATTGATGCGGCTATCATTTCAACTTGCCCTGCCGAACTCTCGCTGTCGAGTCAGATGGACGATCTTACATCGGACGAGAAGCAAGACTGCTCGGATTCTAGAGCAGCGGATATTGCGGAAGGGACCGACGACGTCTGGGAGGTACTAGCTACCTATGTACCGAGGCTCCTCACGCGCATCTCTGAGGAGTCGCTTGCAGACGAGTACGAGATCGAAGCGATCGCTCAACCTCCTCCACTCTCCTTTGGACGTCCCATCTCGCTGCACAGGAAAATCTCGTGGTTCAGACGCCAGGGCACGTCGCATCTCCATCACATGGGTCAAGACGACTCTGCGCATGCGGCGCCGCTGGCAGAAGACATAGGGTCTTCTGAGGCAGCATCTTCGAACGTGGGGACCTCCCGCGCCACAACCGCGCACACTGATAACGATCCTGGCTTGTCGTCCCTGGTGAATCCTGGAAAAACACTTCGTAGGGTGAGAAAGTTTATGAACCTGAAGGTGAGTTATTGGGGTGGAGTCGGCTGGCATTCATCTCTGATTCTCTTCGGCCAGAATCCGGTTATACTTCCAACAGTGCAGAGCTCGTCGTCAATCGGGACAATGTGGGAGACGATTTTTCTACACGAGGAAGCCTGTCCTCCGGAGTCCCAGGCTCGACGGCTTCGGAGGGTTCCAGGATGTCTCAACTTGAGGGTATGTTCTTTTAAATTTGTCCTAACCCAGCCATCAGCTTATTTTGCACGCGTAGAAGGCTTTTGGTGGGATGGACTTCTCTATAGAAACCCCGCCTAGCCTCTACCGGATACAAGGGCATTCTCTTCAAATCCCTGGAAGAAGTTCTAGCTTTAAGGTGGGTTTCCTTCGCTTTATCCTCGACACGGAGACTAACAAGCATCTATAGGAACGGCAGCGTTCATCAGACTTGGAGGGAGGTCGTGAAATCCAGCCCGTCGTACCCCCTCGTTGCCACGCACTCACGAGGGAAAATTCCGCCAAGCCGCCGATTCCACCAAAGCCTCCTTGTTTCCGCTTGCACCGGAAGAGGATCCAGCTTCCGTCTGCTACCATTCAAGAGTCCTCATCTCTTTGTTCGCGCTGCGACCCATCCTCGTCGCTTCCACTTTGGTCATGCGCCAAGATTACACGATCAAAGGGAAAGCGAGGTCGGCCCCTCAGCGAGTCGACGAAGGCTCTCAAGAGGGGTCTTGATTCTATACGCATTGATCCGGAAACGATTCATGGCCATCCTCCCCAGCGGTACGTCGCTAGTTGCTCATCAGTCATCGAGTCTTGATTTCGGGTTTCTACAGATGTCGCGAGAAACTCGCATCCATCTCGTCTGTCAACGAAAGTAGAAAAGCAAAAACGTTAAGAAAATTGGAAAACCTGGTAAATATAAATCAACGCAAGCGATCGTGATGCAAGACGTCGAAAATCGGAAAATCTCCAAAAACAAGCACGCCAAGTTTCCCTTGTGACCCTTGACCTGGTGAGTTTGGCTACGATTCTCTCCTGACATTGAGCTGATGGTCGTTGCCCAACCAGCGAGGACCAGAGTCCATTCCAGGCGGAATGGAATCGACCATCACGGTAGATGTCCCTCGAGCGTCGCTGAGGATCCCTTTTGTCACCTGTGGTGCGTGTGTTTTCCCTGTCATATCCTTGCATGCTCATCTGGTCCCAGGGTAGCTATGAGGCGCCAGCCAGAGCTGGCGATCAGCTATATTCAGGTATTCGGGATACAAAGTCACGACGCGACTATCTACTGCCAAGCGACTCCTACTTGGCTCTGTCCAGTATCGGCCACTGGACACTTGGGACGAAACATTGCACATGTGAACGCGAGAGTCCAAACCCGCATGCCCCTTGGTGGAATGGAAGCGTAGTAGGCGGGCATGTAACGATGGTGATTTATGTTGTGGAATGTTGGGATCTCGCCAAGTGGATGTCGGGTTTCAAGCGCTAAAGAGTGCTCGTGCTTGAGCCTCTACATGTATTGTAATACATCACACTAGTGGATGAAATAGAGGGATTGAATCACAGAAAACGCTTGATGAACGTCGCACTGGATTTAGGCTCAGGACTGTCAGTTACACTCATTCTTTTGCCGTAAACTATTCTGCAAGCTCGCGATCCATCATGATGACTTCCATCTCGCCATCTCCAAGTTCACAGACTCATCAGCATAATCCACTTCCTACTCCTCCCACCAGTACTCGCCCTTCGCTAGACACCTGCCCAACACCCCTTGGCCTCCTTACACCACCGTCCAGCACAAGACCTTCCTTGGATATCCCAGCATTCAGTGGCACGTTTGCTTCCGAGTCACAGGCTGCCATCCATAGAATTGTATCTGAAATCAAAAACTTCAGGGATGATATAGCAGGTGCCACAGACAACGCAAGCCGTCTTGTTATCCACAACGTGCCCGACGACGTTTGCGATGTACTAGAGGAGTACTTTCCTGACGCCCGCCTTCGCCTTACTCACCGCATCGACACTGGTACGGTCACTGTGCGAAGGTGCCCGACGGAAGTGCACGAGTGTGTCGGCAAATTCCTTGGTACCCTAGAACCTAAGCTCCAGGAATGGGTCCAAATCCATGGTCCCAACACTAAAATTGATGCTCTTGGCGCTTCCACCCAGGACCTTCGCAGTGGTGGCCGAAAGGAGCCAGACGAGTGTTTCTACGTCAGCACTGGAGACGATCTTACGGCCACCCCTGCAGTCGTGGTCGAAACTGGATATTCAGAACGTTATTCCGAACTAAGAGAAGATGTGGACGACTGGCTTTTGCGGGCTGAGCCGGAGGTCCGCTGTGTTATCATAGTTTGGTTCACTCCTCCTAGTGCAAAAGCTGATCGAGGGAATGCCACGCAATGGATCGGAGAGCTAGAGATATATGAACGATCACAGTAAGCTCCAGTACTTTGTTCTCCCAGATCACTCACAATTACAATTGCGGCACAGAGTTTCGGGGGAACCATCACTCTATGGCGAGCGCATTCGCTTTCTCCCCGCATGGACGCCAGCTGCTGCTGCACTTGCTACTATCCCCAGCATGCAACTACACATCCGACACTTTCTCCCTAGCGAACTGGTGAATCCGAAGCTAGACCAAGAGTTGCACTTGAGTCTCGCAGGGCTGGTTGACAAGGTGATCCGGTGTTTGAAGTTGACATTGCGCAAGAGGCAAAGGGATCACCGGGAAGAAGAGATGAGAGGGACATGAGCTCGAAGCGATCCAGGATCATCGAAAAATAGAGAATGCCGCGCTTCGTGCTTTTGAACTGTAGTATCGTCGGAATATCCGAGTCATTCAGGATTACACCAGCTTGGACTTTTGTCTGATGTCTCGCAGAGTATTTGTGTGCACAAGGATACGGATATGCGCGACTGCCAATAGATGGGGTGCCCGGTGAAGAGCATTATGGGATTCTAGTTTAGTTACGTGTAGCATGCTATGCCTTATCCAGTGCGATTCGAGTCACTCGTTGAGTCCGATAGCTGTGTAACTCATACACACATTTCCCTCCTACCACCACGTCCTTTGACCCAGGATGGCATCAGAAGAACAAGTAACGAAAAAGTACGACTTGATTACGCGCCGACTTCAAGAAGTTCTTGGAGGCGACATCATCAAGGGTATTCTTGCCGAGGGCAGATCCCCCAAAGCCTACTGGGGTACGCACCTCGTTTCCTACCCTTGATCGAAGAGGCTGACTCACTTGGTCCATGATAGGAACCACACCAACCGGACGCCGTATGTTTCTCCGTCCGTCCGAAACTTGTTGCCAAGGACTCATTCATCCCCCATGCAGCGCACATCGGATACTTTGTTCCGTTAATCAAGATCGCAGATTTCCTTAGAGCGGGCGTAGAGGTCAAGATTCTCCTTGCTGGTACGTCGACCCTGTCTTGATCGCAGAGCAAACCTAATCCCTGATCACACACACACACATCTCAGACGTCCACGCGTTCCTCGATAACCTAAAGGCACCCCTAGACCTCGTCGCTCACAGGACGAGGTACTATGAATTCATCCTACGCGCCGTCTTCACCTCGCTCGGCATACCCACGTCGAAACTGACGTTCGTACAAGGTTCCGACTACCAGCTCTCGAAAGAGTACAACCTGGATAATTACAAGCTCTGCACGATCGTGACGGAGCACGATGCCAAGAAGGCCGGATCGGAGGTCGTGAAACAGGTCGAGAGCCCGCTGTTGAGCGGACTGATTTACCCGGGGCTACAAGCGCTCGACGAGCAGTACCTCGGCGTCGATTTTCAATTCGGAGGGGCAGATCAGGTGCATTTTGGATGATCGTGTTGGACGTCGTCCAGTGTTTATTTCGGAATCTGACTCGTTTTGCTACAGCGCAAGATTTTCACCTACGCCGAACTGTACTTGCCGAGACTGGGTTATGCCAAGCGGGCCCATCTGATGAATACGATGGTTCCGGGTTTGATGGGCGGCAAGATGTCGTCTTCGGACCCAGACTCGAAGATAGACTTTTTGGATACGCCGGAAGCTGTGAAGAAAAAGATCAAGAAAGCGTTTTGCGAGGAAGGGAACGTGGCGGAGAACGGGTTGCTCGCGTTCACCAAGGCCGTGTTGATACCCATAAGCGAACTACGCTTGGAGCGATTACGGGGTGATACGGGCGAGGAGGAGGAGGAGGGCAAGGAGTCGACAGGGTCTCAAAAACCGTTTGTGACGGATGACGCGCCAGAAGGAACGGTGTTTACGATCACTCGGGAGAAGGGCGGAGGACCGAGCCATTACAAATCGTACCAGGAGCTGGAGGACGACTTTGCGGCGAAGAATGTCCATCCAGGCGATCTCAAGGCGAGGGTGCGAGATGCGATCATCAGTTTGCTGGAGCCTATACGGACGGCGTTCCTGGCAAACGAGGAATGGCAGATCGTCGAGCAACTCGCGTACCCAGATCCAAACGCAAAGAAAGAGCCAAAGAAGAAGAAGGCAAGTTTTTATTGTCTTCATGTTGGATCGTGTGTTCCACGCTTACATTACCCCCAGGAGAAGGTGTACCATCCTCCGCCACCGGGAAAAGGCAAAAATATCAAAGCCGTACCTACGCAAGTCGATGGTGTTGTGCCTGACGAAACAACGCCGTCTGAACCACCGACGGGTCAGCCCGATGGAGAGGGAGTCCCAGCATGATGATCAGATTTCATAGACATAGATAGCAGGTGTACAACTGTCGCCTTTTTGGAAGTGTAATCTAGAAAGGCGGTGGCATACTTAGCCGAAATCAGAGTCGCGTGACCGTGTTGACGCGTTCTATCAATCTAGGCGTTTGTGGACCCACTCTACTTACGACACCATCCGCGGACAATCGTGCTGTAGCCACCAAACGGTACCACTCTCTTTGTTTCACTGTTCCACCAGGATCCCATGTACCCCGAGTCAGATTTTTACCAAATATCGGGCTATAGAGCCCATTCAAACGGATGGTGAGTGTTAACTGGACTCGAGTGGCCCTTTTGAACACACTACTAACCAGCTTGAATACAGGTTCAAAATGTATGACGATAAACCCATGATTGAAGCCCTGGTTTCTGCAAAATCCAGACTTTTCCGGCCTAGGGGCCAGGACTCGCCAACCGAGCTCATCTTGGGTACGTATGCTCATGCCATTCATCAGTCGTCCATGATCTCATGTATGCCAGGGATTCTGCCCTCTGGTGCATCTTACTTATTGATGACGAGCGAGCAGATGCTCGAATTCACACATAAGCATCGCCTCCGAATCCCAAGGGATTCATGGAAAGCGACCCAGTTTCGTTCGCTGTCGCCCATCTACTTTACGTCCCTCAACGAGCTCTCCGCCAAGATCGCGACTTACAAGCAACGTCCACGAAACAAGAACAGACGCGAATTAGAAGAACCACAGGACAACAGTCAGGCGAACCGAGGATATGTCAAGACGGGATCGGACGTCGTTCACTACAGGGCGTACTTTGAACATCAAAGGTATTGTAGATGCGATGTCCCTCTGCATTGCCGTGAGCCCACTGACGCAAACTGTACAGGACTCTGTACAGACTTCTTACAAGGGATCTCGAGCCAGGCAAGGTCGGATTAGTCCCGCCGCCTTGGCTGAGTTGCGTACGCGTCGTGTCGCTCGTGCTGGGAGAGTGGAGCGTCGACAACCGGCGCCGAGATGAACGCCTACAGGACCCTCGGCTGGTCACCGCTGGCTGGACGGACGCCTTATTCCCGTCTTTCTTTGAACAACTCACAGGCTCGACGGTCCATTTCAAGTTGAACGTGAAGATGAACAATCCTGGCTCCAAGGTAACGTGTACCGCTCAACGCCCCGCGCGCACTCTCCTTGATCTTTGATCTTGGGGTCTATAGAATCCCTACTTTTCCGAGGTCGTCGAGGACGATCAACCGGGACTCTACTCGCGACTGCGAAACCTGTTCAGCCACGACGCCAACAAGAGTGGGATCCCTTTTATAGTGCTTGTGCACGACGAAGAAATGGCTCGCGGCGTTCTTTCGCGCGCAGGCATCGATGTCGACTCGTGGTCCTCTGGGCTCTCGAATCTACTCCCACTCGCTTCCGTCAAGGTGTGTCACGTCATCATAGACGTATCCGTGGATATCTCGTCTCATCGATGCGTAGAACCGACACAAGGTAGAGGAGGACACATCCAACCTCCCAGCACCTAGTATCGTCGACATGCAAAAGCTCGTCAAAGCCCTGATGGAGACCAGTGCTGGGCATACCGTCCCTCACAGCGCCAAAGTGTTGCGCATGCAAACGGACACCAGGACGTGCGCCGGCGACGACAGCCTGTAAGTTCTTTCGCCCACGTCAGAATCTCGTCGTCATCTCCCATCGTTCAGTTTGCAGTTACGCATGTGGACGTCGATGGCGCAAGGTCTTGCCATCGACGAGCAACACAAGGAACGATCGTCTCGCCAACCTGATTGTGCGCAGATGCTTGCACCTCCCCAACAGCAGGCAAACGTGAACGTGGATCCCAACGACATCGATCCAAACGACGCTGATCCAAACGATATGCCACCTGGGCCTCGACCCACCATCACACACGATGTTTCCGACGACGACGACGACGATTGGTGGTGAGAAGATACCAATTGTGCGTCGTGACGATGAGATGCCTTTCATGTCGGGAAAAATAATCCGCAGAATACCAAGATAGCTTTGTGAAATTTTCCATGTACATACGTATCGTCGCGCTGTCGAAGCATTTGTTTTATGTAGTTGTCACTGTCAGTCGAGTCGAATGAACGCCTTCGATGATCATCGAGACCATTTTCAAATTTCGAAATGAACGATGAAAATTTTGCAGAGTCAATCTAATAGTACGAAAGAAAACTGTACTCTCCCATTTAAAAAAAATCTACGCCTAGCACCAGGAATGTACGAACAGTTAACCCGCGCTGGCAAAGGAAGAGTCGTCTGAAAGAGACGATTGATTTTGCACCAAAAAGCCACTTCAGGAGCTGCAATGACAAGGTTGCTGCGCCTGTACACATTGGTGCTGCAGAAACGATAACTCTGGCGTACAGAGAGAATGAAACATTCGACCGTGTCAGAACGATAATATAAGGAATGAACATGGTTGATGCAAGGTGAGCGTTTTTTTCGCGTGCGTGCCAAGATGTTTGTCTCTGTTTATAAGAAAAGAAATCCTCATGTTGACTAGGGTAACGATAACGTGAAATTAAAGACAAGGGCATCAAACACAAAGGAAGACCACTAGCGGAGTACCTAAGTTTTCGTCGTGAAAAAGAACAAGGAAACGGAGGCGAAGCAATCGTGGGTGGCTGGCTGTTTTAACGTCTACTGATCCTCCTCCGCTGGTGCTTCCTCCTCGTATTCACCCTCTTCCTCGACACTAACAAACATGTCAGCGATGACCTCTGCGGGTTGGATGCACACTCACGTTGCGTCCTGGTATTGCTGGTATTCAGCAATGAGATCTTGCATGTTTGACTCGGCCTCCGTGAACTAGCAGCGGTGGTGAGCATGTGATAACTCAAACACAACAAATCACAAACCTCCATCTCGTCCATACCCTCTTGCGTGTACCAGTGCAAAAAGGCCTTGCGCTTGAACATGGCAGTGAAGTGGTCGCTGACACGCTTGAAGAGTTCTTGAATGGCAGTTGAGTTGCCCAAGAACGTAACCGCCATCTTAACACCACGAGGAGGGATGTCACACTGTGCCGATAGCACGTTGTTGGGGATCCACTCGACGAAGTAAGCGGAGTTCTTGTTCTGCACATTTTGCATCTGCTCTTCCACTTCCTTCATGGAAACCTTGCCGCGGAATACAGCGGCAACCTGTGGAAAAATTATGAGTGGATTCCAGAAAAATTATCGGCAACCTTACGGTGAGATAGCGACCGTGTCTGGGGTCCGAGGCAGCCATCATGTTCTTGGCATCAAACATTTGTTGTGTCAACTCGGGAACAGTGACAGCACGGTATTGTTGACTGCCGCGTGCGGTCAAGGGAGCGAAGCCGGTCATGAAGAAGTGGAGACGAGGGAAAGGAACTTGACAACTGTGCGTGAGTCGATACAGGGGCAGAGTTAGATACACAACATACCCATGTTGACAGCGAGCTTGCGGAGATCCGAGTTCAATTGACCAGGGAAGCGCAAGCAAGTAGTAATACCAGACATGACGAAAGACACAAGGTGGTTGAGGTCTCCATAAGTGGGGGTCGAAAGCTTAAGGGTCCTGAAGCAGATGTCATAGAGAGCCTCATTGTCGATACAGAAGGTCTCATCAGAGTTTTCCACGAGTTGGTGTACCGAAAGGGTAGCATTGTAGGGCTACAAATAACGTAAGCGGAATGACCTAAGTGAGCAACATAAAAAACCTACCTCGACAACGGTGTCCGAGACTGCCGGACTTGGGACAACCGAATACGTGCACATCATACGGTCAGGGTACTCTTCCCGAATCTTGGACATGAGAAGAGTTCCCATTCCAGCACCGGTACCACCACCAAGTGAGTGGGTGATTTGGAAACCTGTGATTTACTATAAATATCAAGAGTCTTGTTGAGTTCAGGGAGTGCCCACCTTGAAGGCAGTCAGTACCCTCAGCCTCCTTTCGCACAACATCCAAGACGGAGTCGACCAGCTCCGCTCCCTCGGTGTAGTCTGAGATTTAAATTTTAGTGGGAAATATGCTTTGGGCGGCACACGACTTACGTCCTTTCGCCCAATTGTTACCAGCACCACTCTGTCCGAAGATGAAGTTGTCGGGGCGGAAAAGACCACCGAGAGGACCGGAGCGGACAGAGTCCATGGTTCCGGGCTCGAGATCGACCAAAACAGCACGAGGAACGTATTTGTTGGACCCGATCTCATTGTAGTAGACCGAGATACGCTCCAGCTGCATGTCATTGGTTCCCTTGTAGAGACCATCCCGCTCGATACCATGCTCATCGGAGACCACTTCCCAGAATTTGGCACCTATTCGATGGAAGCAATGTCGATAAATACACAACGATGGCAGCCAGTTTGGCGATGGCTCAAGGCTCACCGATTTGGTTACCGCACTGTTATCGAAAACACGTTTAAGTGACATGGTGTGGCAAAAGGGTATTGTGGGCTTACCTGGCCAGTCTGAATGTGGACGATTTCACGCATGCTAAAAAGAGAGCGATCAGATTGGATTGAACGATGGAGAATGATTCGATGATTGAACACCGAACGCGAGGAGAAAAGTCGCGCGTAACGCGCACAAGACACGGTGTGAACGCGACGAGGAGGAGGAGAGACACGTACATTGGGGATTGGGAAAAGGAAGTCGTTAAAAGATGGCGTTGGGACACGAAATGGATGGTGTGGTCAAAAACGAGAACTTGTAGCCGGGTCAAGGGTGTACGCTTATTTTTCAAGCGGCGACAAATCTGGTGGCTGTACTTTATTTTCCCACCGCTCAACACGAGTTCCCTGTGTTTACGACAGGCACTGAATAAGACGTGGATACAACGCCCGCTTTTACATGATTTCCATCGGCCATGACTCCATCCTCATCGTCGTCCAGTGGGTCTACACGCCTGATATTTGATACCAAGACCGCTTAGCAGCGCCTTGCGGTGACCTCGAGGTACTTTGTGCTTCATGTCAGTTCGGCATCAGTTCTCAGACAAACTGTAACGATCCGGAGATGTACCTAAGTAGTAATTACCTGAAGGCTGAGTTACTGCAGTGTCGACCCTTTTTGTGGGTTTGTCTTCGTCAACCATGAGCGCCAGCAACATCGAGAACTCGAATCGGACGACATTTGGCAGTTCCCCACTTTCAGCCAGGTTTCAACCTTCTGTGCACCAGATACCCACTCCAGGGATCGAGAACAAGAGACCACCGAGATATGTACGAGGCATCGATTTGGCTCACTTCTTTCCTGATGATTGTCTATTTTTACCACAGGAACCTTTCGTGCTCAACTTCTGGTTTGTTGGCGGGGCCGCTCTGCTCATGATATTCCTTGGCATTGCGTTGCAGGCTGCATTATATGTATCAGACACGCGGAACGGTATGTACATGAGCTGTAATTCAGAACTACTACACTTGTGTAATGGCCACAGGTTTCGTTGTTCCCTCTAAAAACGTTTTCAGCTTTGTATCCACTCAGTTTTTGACGGTAAGCACAGTAATTTAACCTGTCATTCCGGTGGCTGATGACAATGATCGTAGTCCTTCTTCCCTACACTCCTCGTCGTACCCCTTGCGTTCTTTTGGTCGGTAGCGGATTGGATGCTCCGATGGTATCAGGTACGTCATTATGTGATGGTGTGCGACGGTCACAGTAGCTTTCAGTAGCCATACGTGACGCTGTCCGAGGGGAAGGCACCCGCCGCACGCAGTATCCTCCTGGACTATGTAAGCCTTCAGTCCTTGTCTTTAAATGCCTGCTGAAAAAGCAAATTAGATTGCTTTGAAGTACGATCCTTGTTTTTGCGCAAATTTCTAACATCCTGACATCTTTCACAGCCGATTGGCCGTCCTTTACCATTCGTTGATGCATAGACATTACCTGATCAACGTTTCGACGCTTATAGGACTTTCTGTCATATTGTTGCAACCTCTGGCCGGTTCACTCCTGCAAGTGCGCCAAGTTCCTCATACATCTGGTTTGCCTCTGCGTACTGCACTTAAAAATTAGCTCGCTGACGTGGTATGTAGACGCTACTGCTCTCCTCATGGGTACCATTGCTCTCTCGCCTGCCATGGATGACCTGGACGCTTTCTTGGCCTCCACAGGAGTAAGTCATTTACTTTCTAAAATATAATATTTCGAGTTAAGCCAAAATAGTTTGCCCTCGCTTCAGGTACGTGTATCCTGGCGACGAGGGGGGTATTTTCTCATTGCCGCAGTCTACAACAACCTGGTAGACCCACCTTTTGTCCACGGGGTCTGGACTGCAGCCCAATTCCAGGTAAGACGATTTCTATCTTGCATACCCTCACTGACGCTTCTCGATTGTGTCTTCGCTAGGCTCCACAGGGCTCCTACCTCAATGGTACTCTTGCAGTAAACACAACTGCTATTCAGACACAGGTTAACTGTATTAGTCCTGCTTCGCTTGACGTGACGAATGCGAATGGAAGCTACGTTGCATCAGCCACATTTCCTGGCGGATGCTCTGTAAGCAACTTGTTCGATCCTGGAAACGGAGCCGAGCAATTCAATGTTGTCAACGCTAGCAGTTGCGCTTCACCGGGTCTAGACATTGTGTTTCAACCTGTCGTGTTCTGGTTCTACCTCGATACCAGCAGTCCCCAGGTGGCGAGCGTGTATTGTAACCCGACGATGAACGTGTTCACAGTCGGGACGTCAATGGATCTTAGCAACAGTTTGCTCGGCCCTTGTACGATAATACAACCAGCAGAAGGCACCAACAATGTTACTGGAAGTCCTCAAAATGGACGCCCGTACAACGGGTAGGCACTCAGTATGCTCGGCTTGTTCAAAGCAATGTCTGATCTCCTGCAGAGTTGTGTTTAACCAGAGCGAGAATTTCAACGTTTTCACAAGAGCACTAGCCATTAATTTTGGCATTCCTGATGCAATCTACCGCTACGCGACCCAGCAACCTGGGGGACCGTTGTCCGTTTTTCAAGATAAATATGGTTTCCTCAACGCCACCAAGGCCATCTATGCGAGTATATTAATATGCATGACGCAGTATTATCTTCTAATCTGTCCGCAGACTCAGCATCTCGCCGTCGCTGCCCAAGCTAATTTCTTCCTTGCGAGCAACTCGACGATTCCCGCAGAACTCACATCTGAAGTCCCACGTCTATTTGTAGAGTGAGGCTTCTAGTGTCCGATCTCCGATCTCATCAGTCTCATCGATGTTCGCAGAGCGCTCCCAACCCATGTCCTTTCCTCTTTGGTGATCATTATCGGGCTTGTCGGACTTGTGGTACATTACTTGCACAGGCGAGCACGTCGCAAGCTATGGCTGACGAGCCCTCCTGGTTCTATCGCTGCCATCGTGTCCTTGACGTCACGGTCTGGTTTTGGTGAACTCTTGCTACCATACGACGACGAACGTCGGATGCAGCATAATCTGGCTGGCCTGACGTTTCGTTTAGATCAGCGGACCGGCGCGATCGTCGCTGAGGAAGATTTCGGCGCGGCCGAGTGTGCAGATGTGGTGGCGCTGTTAGGACGTAAGAGACCGTACAGCAGCCCCACATTCATCGTCGATGGTGATTCGCCGTTGCCGGAAACACTACTCAAGGGTTCGGATGACATCCTTTGAAGGACAACTGCCTGGCCCTTTCTTGCATGTTCACGTATTTTCCTGTACATTATCTCCATAAATATCCCTGAGAGTTGTGCTCTCACTTGGATCGCGATCCATGTGGACTTACTCCTCTGTGCCTGATCCATTTTTAAAGTGCACACGACCACAACGTCGACAATTGGCAAATAAATGTCAACAAACGTTTAGATAATAGATTTGGCCAGGTCGAGATAATTTTTTCTTCTCTTCTTTCCTCTTCACCAAACACCGCACGTCCTTGGTGAAGGGTAAAGAGGACAAGGACCTCTGAATAAGTCTCTAGAGCCATGGCCAATCTTCATCGACCAGCCATATCGCGTTCTGTGAGCAAGGCGAATGGCAATCCCGTGCAGCCCATCTGTTTTGCTCCCTGCCGAGCTCGGCACACACTCTTTGACGCTGTTCTAGAGTTGTCTGATGGTACTGCCTACCGAGGCATCAGCTTTGGTGCAGATGACAAGAGTGTAGCTGGCGAATGCGTCTTTCAGACCGGTTAGACATTCTTACCTCATCGTCTCTATGCGAGTATGAATTGGACATCTAGGCATGGTTGGGTACACCGAGTCACTTACGGATCCATCATATGAGGGCCAGATCCTCATCCTCACCTATCCTCTCATTGGCAACTATGGTGTTCCGGAGCGCCATTCTTCCCTTGACCATCTACCGTCAGAATTCGAGTCATCGCGTATTCATATCGCCGCGTTGGTTGTCGGCTCATACTCGGACAACTACAGTCATTTTCTAGCAAACTCCTCTCTGGGTACTTGGCTAAAAGAAAACGGTGTCCCCGCCATCTATGGTGTCGACACGCGTGCGCTTACTAAAAAGATTCGCGAGAAAGGTTCGATGCTTGCAAAAATTTTGGCGCGCAGACCAGAGGCTCCTCGAGGCCGCTTGCGCTCGCTCGCACCAGAATCTCAGCCAGTCTCGCGAGCGTCCTCCCCGCCTGCGTCCTTGTCTTGGCGGGAGGATTACCTTGACGTCCCTTTCCACGATCCCAACCAGGACAACTTGGTCGCTGCTGTATCACTAACATCCCCCCGAATCTTCAAGCCAACTAACAAACCACGTTTACATCCTTCGGGTCGTACCCTTCGCATCATCGCTGTCGATGTTGGGATGAAATACAACCAAATACGGTGTTTTATGAACCGAGGGGTGGAGGTGAAAGTGGTCCCTTGGGACCATGATTTCGTTGAAGATCCCGAACCTTACGATGGGCTTTTTGTCTCGAACGGACCAGGCGATCCGTCGATGCTCACCGTCACGATTGCAGCGCTCTCGCGTGCAATGCAAAAAGCAGATAGACCTATATTCGGTATCTGTCTCGGGCACCAGCTACTCGCGCTTGCTGCTGGTGCCAAAACTTCGAAGATGAAGTACGGTAACCGAGGTCACAACATCCCGTGTACGGATGCACTGTCTGGCAGATGCTACATCACGAGTCAGAACCACGGTTACCAGGTCGACACAGACACCCTTCCCACCGATTGGAAGGAGTTGTTCAAGAACGCAAACGATGGCAGTAATGAAGGCATCTACTGCGAGAACAAGCTCTTCTTCTCTGTACAATTCCATCCGGAGTCTACTCCCGGACCCCGTGACACCGAGTTCCTCTTCGACGTTTTCATTCAGAACATAGAACAGTGCATCTCATCCAACTCGTTCGTTCCGATCTCTCTGCCTGGAGGTCGAAAGGAGGAAAATGAAAAGCGTAACCCCCGCGCCAAGGTCCAGAAAGTCCTTATACTAGGCTCGGGTGGTCTGTCTATCGGACAGGCTGGCGAATTCGACTATTCCGGATCGCAGGCTATCAAGGCCCTCAAAGAGGAGGGTATATATACAATCCTCGTCAACCCAAACATAGCGACCATCGCAACGTCAAAGGGCCTAGCTGACAAGGTTTACTTCCTTCCTGTGACCCCCGACTTTGTTCGAAAGATAATCAAGTATGAAAAACCTGACGGTATCTACGTCACCTTCGGTGGCCAGACAGCCTTGAATGTTGGTATCAAGCTCAATGATGAGTTTGCCGCTTTAGGCGTACAGGTACTCGGTACGCCAATCGAGACAATCATCGTCACAGAAGACCGTCAGTTATTTGCTCATGCGATGGAGAGCATTGGAGAACGCTGTGCTCAGTCCAGCACCGCTACAACGACCGACGAGGCGATCGCTGCCGCGCGCGAGATTGGGTTCCCAGTAATCGTGCGGGCTGCTTACGCGCTCGGCGGTTTAGGGTCGGGTTTCGCCCAAGACGAGGCTCAGCTACGCGCACTGTGTAGCAAGGCGTTCGCAACCAGCCCTCAGGTCCTCGTTGAGAGGAGTATGAAAGGCTGGAAAGAGATCGAGTATGAGGTCGTCCGCGACTGCCGGGATAACTGTATCACGGTCTGTAACATGGAAGTACGTGCCTTGTTTGAGAATTTCCCGCCGCTGTTTGACCTGCCGAGTAGAACTTTGATCCTCTTGGTATACATACCGGAGACTCCATTGTTGTTGCTCCATCGCAGACTCTTTCCGACGCTGACTACAACATGCTTCGAACCACCGCGATCAACGTCATCCGACACCTAGGAGTGATCGGGGAGTGTAACATACAATACGCTTTGAATCCATTCTCGAAGGAGTACTGTATCATCGAAGTTTGTGGTCGGCAATTTGGGGTACGGTCTTTTCTCATACATCTTCCAGGTCAATGCCCGTCTCTCAAGGTCTTCTGCACTGGCCTCGAAAGCTACTGGATACCCGCTGGCTTTCATCGCTGCAAAGCTGGGTCTTGGTATCCCTCTCAATGAGATCAAGAACAGCGTGACAAAGGTAACTAGTGCCTGTTTCGAGCCTAGTTTGGACTATGTCGTCGTCAAGATTCCTCGTTGGGATCTCAAGAAGTTCAATCGCGTCAGTCATCTCCTGAGCAGTAGCATGAAGAGTGTCGGAGAGGTCATGAGTATTGGAAGGAATTTCGAAGAGACGATTCAGAAGGCAATCCGTGCCATCGACGATCAGTTCCTTGGCTTTGCAAAGGTGGGTTATCCGCCTGTACTCCCGGGTAACGCGTCGAATATCTCCTTACAGAACGAATTCGTTGCGGACATCGACGAAGAGCTTTTGAATCCCACTGACAAGCGTATCTTCGCCATCGCTTCCGCCTTCCATCTGGGCTATAGTGTCGACAAGATTTGGCAGATGACGAACATCGACAAGTGGTTCCTGTCGAAGCTTCTAAACATCCATCATATGGAGATGCATCTGAGGTAATCTGCGTTCTGTTCTCCATCACTACACAACGCTAACCCCGCGAGTAGAGACTCCGCTATTTCCTCCATCACTAACGAGACTCTGTTGCAAGCCAAGCAACTAGGTTTCTCCGATCGAATGGTTGCTAATTGCATCGGGTCGACTGAGCTTGCTGTGCGTCGCCTTCGTCAGGAAGTGTCTATCTCCCCCTTTGTCAAGCAGATCGACACGGTCGCCGCCGAGTTCCCAGCGTTCACGAACTATCTTTACACCACCTACAATGCAGCCGAACACGATATCTCGTTCGAGGATCGTGGTGTCATGGTGCTTGGCTCTGGCGTTTACCGAATTGGCTCCTCCGTCGAGTTTGACTGGTGTGCAGTCAGGGCTATTCGAACCCTTCGCGAGCAAGGCTACCCCACGATCATGGTCAACTACAACCCAGAGACAGTCAGCACTGACTACGACGAGGCGGATCGTTTATACTTTGAGAACATCAGTCTGGAAACGATTTTAGACATCTATGACACCGAGCGCTCCAGAGGTGTCATCTTGTCGATGGGTGGGCAGACACCAAACAATATCGCCCTCCCCCTGTTCCGCCAGAACGTGAAAATCTACGGAACGTCACCAGAGATGATCGACACCGCAGAGAATCGATACAAGTTCTCTCGTATGTTAGATGAAATTGGCGTCGACCAACCGCAGTGGAAGGAGCTCACCAGTTTCGAGGAAGCGCTCACTTTCTGTGAATCTGTCGGCTACCCTGTTCTTGTACGACCGTCGTATGTTCTTTCCGGTGCGGCGATGAATGTGGTGTCCACCGGTGACGATCTGTCAAATTACCTGACCCAAGCTACTGCCGTTTCTCGCGACTCTCCCGTCGTCATCAGCAAATACATTGAACAGGCCAAGGAGATCGAGATGGATGCTGTAGCCAAGGATGGTCAGATGATCATGCACTTCATCTCTGAGCACGTGGAGAACGCAGGAGTGCACTCTGGTGACGCTACATTGATTCACCCGCCTCAAGACCTCGATCCTGCGACCGTCCGGCAGATCGAAGAAGCAACTGCAAAAATAGGAAACGCGCTAAACGTCACTGGACCGTTCAATATCCAGTTTATCGCGAAGAACAACGAGATCAAGGTCATCGAGTGCAACTTGCGAGCCGCTCGGTCATTCCCTTTCGTATCGAAGGTTACTGGTATCGATGCAATTGAGATGGCGACGAAGGTGATGCTTGGAATTCCTGTTGAGCCTTACCCCGACCCTGGTCTTCCCTCGGATTATGTTGGCGTCAAGGTTCCGCAATTCAGTTTCAGTCGGTTATCTGGTGCCGACCCGGTACTCGGAGTAGAGATGGCCTCTACTGGCGAGGTCGCTTGTTTTGGCCGCGACAAATACGAAGCGTACCTCAAGGCCCTTATTTCAACAGGCATCGTTCCACCGAAGAAGAACATCTTGTTCTCTGTCGGTAGCTACAGGGAGAAGCTAGAGATTCTCCCATCTGTCCAAAAGCTCTACGCTGCGGGATATAACATCTTTGCTACGTCCGGGACGGCTGATTTCCTGACGGAACATAATGTTCCTTGCAAGGTAGGAGTGGGATGGCTGCCCCTCGAGGCTGTGCTTATTCACTCCACAGTATTTGGAAACGCTTCCTGAAGGAAGCAGTGACTTGCAGAAGTCTGAATATTCACTCACTCAACATCTGGAGAACAACCTGATTGACATGTACATCAACCTTCCGTCGAAGAACAATTACCGTCGTCCGGCGAGTTACGCCAGCAAGGGCTATCGCACGAGAAGGATGGCAGTCGATTTCGCCATTCCGCTTATTACTAACGTCAAAAATGCCAAGCTTCTCGCTGAAGCTCTGGTTCGCAAGTTGCCACTCGATGTCTCAAATGTCGACTCCAAAAGCTCGTATCTTACACACGTATTCCCAGGGCTCGTCAACGTCGCTGCCTTTGTCCCGCAAATTACCGCCGTGTCCGGTGACGACAGCTTCAATCAAGCAACGCAGGCAGCTCTTTGTGCTGGATTCACCACATCCCTGATTCTTCCTCATGGCGTGGATGGATCGATTACGAATGCCAGCAGTTTGCAACGCGTCCAGAATATTGCTGCAAGCAATGCATACTGCAATTATGCGTTGAGCGTTGCTACGGACAATGGCCAAGCCCTACCATTGGATGATGAATTTAAGTCCGACGTCAATGCTCTCTTCATAGCGTTCCACGAACCTGCCGGCCCTCCAGGGATCTCTGCCGTCGCAGCTCATTTCGCTTCGTGGCCAACGGAGAAGATGATCGTTACAGATGCGAGGGATTCCAATCTTGCATCCGTCCTTCTCCTTGCCAGTCTTCATAATCGCAGCGTCCATATCACCGACGTCCGAAGCAAAGAGGACTTGCTTTTGATATCCCTTAGCAAAGCTAGACACCTCAAAGCCACCTGCGACGTCTCCATCTATACCTTGTCTTTCACTCGCGATCAGTACCCGCAATCCACGATTCTCCCGTCTGCTGAAGACCAGGCTGTGTTCTGGAAGAACCTCGACGCGATCGACGCGTTTTCCGTCGGAAATTTACCCTATCACTTGGCCGCGGAACAAGGACAGAAGGGCTCTGCCTGGTCTGGTATTGAGGAGACCATTCCCCTATTGCTCAATTCCGTCATCACCGGACGCATCACACTCCAAGATATCCGAACACGAGTATATGACAATCCCATTCGCATCTTTGGTCTTCCCGAACAAGCCAATACTCACGTGGAGGTCGTCATCGGACGCCGTTCTCAGTTCGTTTCTCGTGACGGTCGATGGTCTCCCCTCGACAAGAGCACTGTGGTCGGATCCTTGCATAGGGTCGTGATGCACGGAAAGACCTTGTTCTTGGACGGAACGCTGTATCCAGCAGACATTGGCAAGGACGTTTCTAGTGCCACAATTTCTCGACCTGTGGGCGAGTCTCGTGGGGTGGCGGTCCCTGTTGCGAAGCCAGAATTTGTCCCGAGTCATGCTCCTGTGAAGAGCATTGATGCCCACCCGCCAGCTCATCCCGCGCCTGGTTCGCTTGGCGCCCTCATCCCCACTTTGACACACAGCCCTCACCCCGCTTTCCACCGTCGACATATTCTCTCAGTGAAGCAATTCAGCCAGCGAGATATGTACGACCTCTTCTCCTTGGCCCATGAAATGCGTCTCCAGGTGGAGCGTAGTGGAACCCTCGACATCCTGAAGGGCAGAGTTCTTTGTAACTTGTTCTATGAACCCTCGACCCGCACAAGTGCTTCGTTCGATGCGGCGATGAAACGTTGTGGTGGTGAAGTCATTCATGTCAACGCCGATACTTCCTCGGTACAGAAAGGGGAGACACTTGCAGACACCGTCCGCACCGTTGGCTGTTACGCGGATGCGATCGTGATCAGACACCCCGATGTTGGAAGTTCGCAACTGGCTGCAAAGTTCTCCCCAGTTCCAGTGCTGAATGCGGGTGATGGTATCGGAGAGCATCCGACTCAGGTATGTGAATTCGTTTTGATCTTCACAACATTGACTCAGCTCATCCTCGCAGGCGCTATTGGACGTCTACACCATCCGGTCTGAGCTCGGAACTGTCAATGGACGCACGATCACTATACTCGGTGACCTGAAAAATGGACGCACCGTGCACAGTCTTGTGACTCTCCTGTGTCACTACTCCGTTCGCCTCAACTTCGTCGCACCTGCATCGCTATCTATGCCCGCTAGCGTCGTGTCTGCCGCGCGCAAGGCTGGCATTAGCGTGCAACAACTCGAGTCCTTGGAAGAAGTGCTACCTGAGACAGACGTTCTCTACGTCACCCGAGTTCAGAAGGAAAGGTTCGCGAACGAGTCGGAGTGGCAGAAAGTCAAGGATTCGTACCGAGTCGATCACGCCCTCCTGTCTCGAGCGAAAGAAGACATGATTGTCATGCACCCCCTTCCCAGAGTCAACGGCAAGTGACCTAGGTGCCCCACGTCGTGATTGTATTGACCTTGCCCTTGCCTTAGAAATCGATCCTGAAGTCGACTTCGACTCACGTCGTGCGGTTTATTTCCGTCAAATGCGTTATGGACTTTTCGTGCGTGCCTGTAATGGACATGACATATGTTTGTAACTGAACCCCTGCATAGATTCGGATGGCGCTGCTCGCAAGCGTTTTGGGAACAGTATAGAGGAATCTTGGGCTTGTCGGTGCCTAGTAGTACCACTCTCGCGGGATATGAGGGGTGAATTACATGGATACATGCAAATGTAATAAAGTTCGGAACAATAGTTACACCCTACAGAGAAATTGTCAAAAAGGCCACCAACTTGGGCCCAGGCCTGTCCCCACTTTCTGTAGTAGACCTATATTACACGGAATAGTCCACTGGTGAAGACCACATCATGATATGTCAATTGCAACCACAGTTCCGTGCAAGAGACACGATCATCGACGCCTGAGTGGAAGATTGCCTACCAAGCTTGTCTCGCCATATTCGGCTGGAACGGGTCGTGGCCCACTTCGACTCAGGCGAAACGGCACACCGAAGCGTGACCTCGGTAACGGTGGTTCGATCAACGAGAATGCATCGATACAACCAATTACGACAATATGACCGTTGAGAGTCTTGAGACACATACGACACGACGAATAATTAGCTCGGAGGGTCAAGCAAACCCCGCCGCACGCATATGTTGAAACTTTACAACCACAACAGAGTATGTAAATATCAACGTCGAAACGAAATCCCTGCCAAAATAAAACTATGCTGCCTCGTTCTCACGAGAGTACGTACGCCGACTTTGGACGTGTTCCTGGCAGCTTTGATTATCGGTCATGTCGTGAGTACTACCAGATCCCTCTGAGAGCTCATGATGCTCACGAGCTGTCAAGGTCGTGTTGGAGGGGACTGGTGTTTCATTTACCCTGCTCGGTACAAAATTTTCGTCGTGCTCACGCTTTGATGGAGTCCCCGCGTGATCACCGTCCTGAGATTAAATTCTGAGTCGTTGATTTAGTATTTGATGAACAACTGCTATGATTCACAACTTTATATTACGAAGATTGTCGGCAACCATCGTAACCGGCGCCTCGATCATTGTCAGACTCATCTATGAGCTCATCGCATCTTCGAGCGAAACTTGCTACGTGAAACTCCACGTGGGAGTCTGATATTCGTCAACTCCGCTCTAGCCACTATCCCCGCTACGGTAGTAGTGGGTACTATGGGATGCAGTTACAGTTCGTTTTGGCAGGGAATTGTTCGTTTTTACATTTATGTTTATTTATATTTACACTGATGCCCAATTTAGGTATGGTAGGACGGCCCCTGGATCTGCAAACAAACTCGGTCGACAAACAGTCCTTGCGAAGGGTCCCTTTGTGCTGCGGTGATGCCCAATCGCGCATGATACATTCTGTCACAAGCACGGGCGGCGCACCCGAGCGCAGGCACGAAGTGCCGAAGCGAAGGGGCGCCGGTTTCTCACTAATCAGACATAGTACATAGATAGAAGTTGAAGTGACCGTAAAGTTAGCCGTAGCGGGGTGTTGCCACGGATGTGGCGCTTTTCGTGTTATCCCCTTTCGGAGCCCTGCGAGTAGGAGATAGAACGCGGAGATCATGTGTTATGGTGGAGCTGCTTGACGCTCGTTGATATTGTGGTTTTCATGGGTATTCCTCTCGGCGGTTGGAAGGTTCGTTATGTAACAATTCAAATATCGATGGAAGTAGGTTCCTCAGCATCAGTCGACTCGGAATTAATGCCACCATCCTCAGGTTCTGCTGCACGGAGTTTGGCGTTTGCTCGCGTCCCCCTTGACTGTATTAATACAGAACCGAATAACGTCGGGGCACCAGGTGAGCAAATTCAGGAGAGGGAAGAGCGCCCAACAGGGGCCGACGCTTTCGGCAGAGGATTTAATACCTCGAGGCTGCCATGTTGCAAAGTGAACGTTGATACTCACCCCCTCGGCGGTCCGGTGTCTCCACCCCCAATAACATGGACCACGAGCGAACCCCGGCACCGCAGGCCCGTGCAGCTCAGTCCCAGGCCGTCGGGGACACCGTGACTGTGCCCCATCCCGAACATATCCAAATCCTCGCTCCTAGCTCAGGGGATAGTAATGGTGTCGCTGGACGCGACACGCGACCCGAGACCTCGTCCACAGACCGACTTCTTCTTAATGCAGGATCCGAAGGCCACACTACGCCCCCCCGTCCCCACGAGAACCCGTACGCCGACTTTGAACGCATTCCAGTCCCACCGCCTGCCCGCAGCCGAGACGGGCACGCGCGCGCGCCTTCCCGCCGCCAACCTTTGATGTCGACCACTGGGCTCCCTCTAGCACCTCGAAACAACTCTGGAATTGATTGGATAGTCCCTGTGGATGAAAAGGGGGATGTAAGTGCCATGTTCATTTTTCGATACGTCAGAGACGTGGCTATATGCGTCACCCTAGGCGCGCCGCACCATAGGCGAACGCCTTCAGCCAACGATCGATAATGCTGTCATTGAAAGAGACAAATATGCTAGGAAAGGTCAGTGTATGCGGGTTGTCTGAACTCCCTTTCCATACTGATGCGGCTGGCTGTATGTGTCATATTTAGCGTTGTGGACTGGCTACATTCTTAATATCGCGATTGGCTTGCAGGTATTATTGGGGGCTTTGACGACAGGGCTCGCAGCCGCCGTCACGAGTGGCAGACAGGCAAGTCTTATTCGTATGTTATTTAAAAAATCTGTTGCGTTAAACGGAGCAAAAAAAGGCGCAAGTTTCAACTTCGATATTGGGTTGGTGAGGTCTGGATTCAACGTAACCCATGTATTAACTTTCGTTATAGGCGGTCTTTCCACGTTGGTTGCTTCTTACCTGGCCCGCGCACGTGGTTCCGGGGAGCCCGAGTTGTCCATCACGCGAGTGAAGGATCTTGAACAGTTTTTGCGAGAATGCAGGGCCTTCCAACTCGATCACGCTCATGAATACAGTACCCCCCAAAACGGCCTGGGTGAGCTGCTGGAACATCTAAGACGGAGATTCGAGGAATTGCTCGGTAACGCAAATGGGTACGTTGTGGTTGAACATCTCACCGTCGTCATCACTGAGTACTTCTTGAAAGGGAGAGGAAACTCTCGCCCGTCGGAATCACTTCCACTCAGGCTGCACCATGAGTGAGATGTTTCACCTCGCATCCTGGAAATTTTCGTCCGTCTTTATAGGAAGGTTTTTTTCTCTTTGTCACTGCAAACACAGTCAATATTGTTTCCTCGCTCGAACATTCGGGCTGTGGATAATACCTCATCATTCCACCTTCAAATTGATTATTGTTCCAATGTATCGCTTTCTTTGCCACTTTTCGTCATGGACTTTTCGTTGATAGATTCGCATGGACTTCATTGATTCACGGAACCGACTTTTATTCGAGTATGCAGTAAGATGATCACCTGGGAGGCTTTCTTGATATCTTAGACCAGCGTGACTGAACATCGACCGAGTGGTTGAGTTGACTGAAGAAAAGATACGCGGAGTTAGATACAGGTATAGTCACGTGAGCGATGAGATTGGGATGCTTAAAGTGTGTCTGAGTTGCGTATGTCTGGGCCCAACATATAAACCACTCACACTCTGCGTTTTAAAACTTATAGTCTTGACTTTAACCATCCAACGAGCCATGAAAACGAAGAACAAGCAGACTAAATTCCCAGTGGTGAGACCCCCATACAGCCCGCCCAAACAACATTTCGGACCGCATAGCTGACGGGATGCAGGCTCGAATAAAGAAAATCATGCAAAAGGACGAAGAGGTCGGCAAGGTCGCGCAGGCGACGCCAGTCGTGATATGTACGCTTCTCGTTTCTTACGCGCTTCGCACGCCATGAATGTCCTCCCCCTGCCCCCGCAAATTCCTCTCCATTCCCTTGCACACGTCGCAGCAAAAGCCCTTGAACTTTTCCTCGCCATGATCGTGGAGGAGGCGAGCAAGGTCACGCTAGAGCGAGGCGCAAAAAAAGTCGAGGCGTATCATCTGTACGTGTCTCTCTGTTCCCCCCTCTCTCTCTTGTGATCACTTTCCCCCAGAAAACATGCTGTTGAAACGACGGAGATGCTGGACTTTTTGAAGGAGATCGTGGAATCCGTACCGGATCCATCGGCTGGTGGAACTATTGACCTCGAAGCCGAAGCCGCGGAGGGTTCGAAGCGCAAACGAGGCAAGGCGAAGAAAAACGGCGCTCCTGCTACCTCTGGGGAGCAAAAGAAGCGACGCAAAAGGAAGGTCGACGCCGATGTGGATGGAGCGGGGGAAGAAGGTGGAGGAGGTGCAAAATCAGAACCGGAAGGCGACACAGCTATGGATGAGGAAGATGACAAGGATGGTTATGTGGAATCAAGTCATCGAGATCAGGATGCGGACTGGCGGGATGACGAGGATTCACCCTACGTTCCGAGATAACGGGGGTCTGAACCAAACACTGTATCTCGGTGCAAAAATGATATCGTTCTGGTAAGGCTACATGTAAGTTAATTAAACCAGCTCAATCTCGCCTCTCATGACCAGCTGCTCAACAACCGAGTAAGGGGTTAAAGAAATGTGTCCTTTTTTCATTGTCAGGGTAGAACCACTGACCAAAGTCAACTACCTGCTTGGCACGACGGAGCGAAGAAACGACTCACTCAGGGAATCTCACCGGCGGACATCTCTGACGCGCATGGATAAAGACGGCATGGCTTTTATCAGGCTCAGCGACTACGAGTACCTGTTAAAGATATTCTGGATCCATCTCGGCACTCACCCATTGGTGGAAGAAAAGGTGTCTTGTCATCCAACGTTTGTTGGTTTCCCGGCAAACCTTGCAGGACTGAAACATAGAAATGCTGGTCAGTAAGCCTCGCAAACCTGAATGGAAACGTCAACTGGCTGTCATATGAGTGGAGGGGCATTCGTCACCTGCGAGCGTGGTCTACCTCGTTCTCCGAAAGACGTTGTTGAACCTCTGGGTTGGTCATTATATATCGAGCAAACTTTTCAATCTGTAGTGGTAGTCGTTTACTGGATGGGTGGTACAACATGGCATCGAAACCTTGCTCACCTTGAACAGCCTCGTACGAAGGTATGATCTGACGACAAACTTCACCCGCTCGACCTCTGTCTGAGCGAGCATAATTCTGAAGTGTTCCTCCTCTGAAGACGAGGGATCGGACCGTAACAACTGAACGGTCTCAGACTGCAACAATATTACCACGTCATGAATCTCATGCGTGAACGAGGATGGAAGATAAGCATCTCACCTACCTGACGTCGTATATGATCGAGCAGCCCAGCGAGAACGTCTTCCGCAACCGGGAGAATGTCCGGCGCGTGCCGCTCGTTCATCCAATGTCGGATGAGTTTCTGCAGTGGTGTCTCTTGCTCGTCTTCATCGAACAATGGTAGCGCAGCGGGCATCGGAACGTCGTCCTCGTCGTCCTCGCGTGGTGCATCCCGTAGTCGATTCTGGAATGCGTTGTTGCCGCGATCGAGTCTGCTGAAGAAATTGTCGTCGTCATCGTCCATCATGATGGCCAGGTGAGGTGGTGGAAACGCGTCAAAGGCTTGGAGCTGTTGATCTCACGTCACAGTGTAGTGGTACTAGAGCTCATCGACGATGGAAAACGATAGTATTGTACAAATGACGAGTGTAAGATCAAGTTGGATGGAAGAGCACGCGCTCTTTGCGAAAATGACATTCTGAAGCACGTTCATGATCGACACGTATTCGTTGATCGGCACATTGGTCGAGATACACGCCAAATGTCTATAACAATAATTGATATGATACATGATACGTCTGCCGCGAGACGATAGCTGCAGTTACCGTGTGTACACACAAGGAGCTTAAATAGCGTCGTTCTCCACCAACTGGCCACAAACCACGTACTTGTTCGAGAAATGCTCGATCCAACCTAAAAGACGATGAGTACATTTAGAAAAACGAGATGTACATTCACTCGACACACCTCTCATGTTTTCGCTGGGGAATATACGTCAGAACATGTGTACATATCGAGTGGATACACGTACATTTCATCTGGGCGGAGGTCCCCCAGCTTGTCCAGGGGCTGATCGATCGGGGTCAACATTTCTGAGTGATGGAAGCTGTGTTATGCGATACACGGAATAGTACTCATAGTGGAACATACCCAAGTCAAAAGACTGCTTGGCCATGCCCCGAGAGGCATCCCGACCCGCAAAGTTGCCGTACATACCCTCTGAGAAACGTTAACAACTCCAGGCCCAAAAATAATTCGAACAACGAGTGCGCACCAGGTCCATAAAAGTTACGCCCTGCGGTGACATCAAAGACGATGCCGTTTATTGCAAGTAGAATCCTCCCACCGTTTTTGCCATCAAAAGGTGCGAGGGTGTGCGGAGTGTAGGTTCGAAACAAGACTGTAGGTGCATGAGCTTTAGGCATCCATGAATAGCCCTGCTTGAACTCGTGTGGGATGACTTTTGGAGTTGAGATGGGCGGGAAGACGATTTTTTGGACTGAATAGAGTATGTAGATGAGCAGTGCTGTGTTCACGGGTGTTGCAAAGTCCAGTGAGAATGCCATGTCGTTGATGAGCTGGACGTCGTGGTCGCGGTCAGAGTCTGATCTGCGTGAGACCTAGTTGTGTCAGCGCGCGTCAGCGTGTCTTCGTCAGCGCACCTAGTTATCCCGGACATTTTCAGTTGCTGTTGGTGCGCCGTTCACTGTACGTATATCCATATCGTGTTTTCGCGAGGCATGCCTCTCATGCCAGCCTGGGTGGAGTTCGGGAAACCTTTACTTTGATTGACTACAACCACTGGTGGGAGGATGAAAATGTGAGACCGCGGACCTCATCTGTCGCTGATGTGGTTCACGCTCCAACCATGTCGACAGCCGTCCCTCATGAGGATGGCATACTCCACACAACGGCTTGAATTGTCGTTGTGTCATGTTCGGTGTGGTGACCAGCCCAACCAGCGAAACTTCCGGTAATAAGGGGTCCTTATGTCGGGAGATTGTCTTTCATACTCTTCTAAGGCTTGGTCTCCGTATCTGCAGCCCCCGTACCCCTAGGCCCATCATCTACAGTACTGGAATCGCGTCCTGGATTCCGGTGCGTTGCATCGTCAAACTTGGCTGATTGTTCAGCCAGTTACTTTACCCCATCAAGATGACTTATCCTCCGCTTCCTATCATCTCAATAAGTGTGGAGGAAAGTGGTGCTTATCTTCACTCGAGATGCATGATCGCCGCTTTGGTCATCGTAATGATTGTCCTGATATTCAGTGACGTGGGCCTTTTGTGTGCGATCCGATCCATCTGCCCATCCACGATTCCCCCCTCCGTCACTGACCTCGGAGGGGAAGTACAAATCTCCGGGGCTTTGCTAGTACTAGTGGTGTGCCTTGCATGTAAAACATTCACTTTTGCGAACCTTGTAGCGCACTTAATTGCAGGGTACATAGTTTCGAGAATATGCACATCAATCCAATGTTATATCAACCTCCCGCCGCGAGCTATTCGGGCACCCTGCATCTGGAAGTGGCATTTGTACTAGAAACTCTAGACTCGTTCAGTCTTGATGGAGATATTGCTCCGTTGCATTGAATCGCTTATAGCATTTCTCCACTCCATCGCTGTTTCAGGTCTGGTGGACACCTCTCTTCTTCTTTTTCGAGAATTGAGCCTGTCACGTAGTGTCAGGCGAACGATCAATAACCTGGGGTCGAGTTGCTCACGTGGCGAGGATGGTGTTGGTATATGCTGTGGTGTTCGAGGTTCGAGAGGGATTTCGGTCCTGGTTGGGGATCAAGCACCTGCGTGCAAAATGGTACGCGCACCTTTGGATGTGGGTACGTAGACAATGAGTATGTACAGGGAACTTGGGTATGCTATGACCTAATGAGGTAGCGCAATCAGATGGCCGCACTTTCTTCGAGAGAGAAAACGTACAAGGACAATCTGTAACACTCTGAGAGTGCTAGGAATACAGCATGTCAACGTCGGCTGGTTTCGTCGGCCGGTGAGGTTACCTGTTGATCACGCTGGTTGTTACAATATACAAGGTGAGCGTATTCAGGATGCGATTGGTTCTATGGCCAGTGAGCAGGGTAGATTATGCGAATGCAGAGTAGTGTATCATACCTTGCATTTCCAGATCTGTTGCGGTAGAGCAGATAATATATAGAACCAGCTATAACCAGGTCAACTACACAGAGGCAGACGTTGCCTGCAATAATGCACCACTGTGTGTCCAGGTATCCCACGTAGAGGCAGTAGTTTAGGTTATTTTTCCTTGCTTGGTGTGGGTGGAAAGGGCAATTACCTGAGCCTCTTGAAATGATGCAGCAAGGGGCAACGCTCCTGCCGTAGCAATGAGTCTGTCAAGTCATTGCCCATGAGAAACGCAGATACTCGGACAATGGCTGGGCGACATACGCTTGAATGGTTGCGACTGGGGATGCATGAATTATTAGCTGTCAAATGCACAGCACTCTTATGTACTCGCCTATCGGTCGACGCAGGTAGTCTTGGAGCTCGTCGGATAGTAGCTGTGCAACCACCCAGTCAGAGGCAGTGTGCTAGCTTACCGTTAGCAATGCTTACTATACTGCTACTCGGTCTCACTGAATCTTCGATGACTTCGGGGCACTGCATGGATGTGCCTGACGCCCGTTGACCCTAGAGATACTTGCCGGGACAGAATATTCTTCTTACAGGAACAAGCATGCAAGTCCCAACTGCAAGGTTGCTAAAGCCGAAGTGAAGCGTACTTATCATAGGGTTCGGCGGCCTTGTTGAAACGGATCGTGCATCATGTTGGAAGCCAGCATACATCCGCGGATGTCTGATGAGTCTGTCACTTCACTATGACGACAATGGTATCTGCTTCCCCGCGGATGTTTCTTGAATAGCTCGGCCCGGCGATATATAAGACCATAACGACGCAAGTGCTAGCCTGACAACCTTGTTTTGGTACTTACCTTTTGTTGTCGTTAGTCGGGTATCATGCAACTTACTGGAAGACGGAGCGACTATCTTCCTTCAACTATTTGGTCTGCCTACGGGAGACCACACCTTGCTAGTACCTTCACCAGTGCGGACATGATGTTTCTTCACTCATTCAAGTCGTTCAGGTCATCATCCGACGACTTATGGGCCCATGGTGGTATACCCAGCCCGATGGGGCCAGGCTCTCCGTGGTTATGTTCATTCCTATCAGCGGGCGCCAGCAGTTCTCCACTCGATCAATGTCCGAGCAGTGCCGCGTACCATCGTCAACAACACTCTGCGCTCCCCATGTGGTAAATTTGGTGATCACCTGGTGCGAATTTGTGAAGTTTGAAAATCCCGCATAAATCGGACTCATCATCACTATCTTACCTACTGTTAATACTCACCCAGAGAAGAATCGCTGCAATAAGGAGCGTAAGTGAAGACCCAAGGATGATGGCTGTACCGAGTTGTTATTAGAAGACGTTTCGGACGTCGTGCCTGAGGCTGTTAGTTTGCAGTCTTCCGTAGGCAAACCAAAGAGTCGAAGGAAGCTAGCCGTTCCTTCTTCTACCAAGAGTTAATTTGGAGAGTACAATTATAGCGACTGAGTGCTGAGCGCTGATGGGCCGACGCAGAAAAAGTTATTGATGAGACAATCCCCGGAGTAAAAGTGGGTGGCTAGCAAGAGTATGGACACCGTCAGAATTTTGGCAATATTGAAGAACACCTCATTGTCTGACCTTGAGCGCGGGACCCGTAATCAACCATCGCAAGGCAACAACACGGTCGCGAAAATGGGAGCGGCCCCGAGCACCCACTTTTAACTCATCGCATTCCCAAGCACTCTAAATGGTACCAGAGTTCCCATTGCAAAGTCTGCATGTGCGATAGTGAGTGAATGGGTAAAAACAGAAGCCGCAAAAGATCAAAAATAGATTACGCTCACGTGACCTGGCTATAGCCCTTTTTGCCCTCCCGAGGTGTAGTGCAACTGCAAGTGCTTGTCTGTGAACGACGATGAACACTGCATATCCCGTATTTTCTTCACGACTATATAGCTCACATGTGCGCTCGCAGTGTAGCACATGCAGTGCCTCGTTGGAGTTCCCCGTACCCTCACCGACACCAACCCCAGGAACCCTACTCCGCATCCGGTGCGTCCAATGTCAAACTGTATACCAACATGTGTTCTATCCGGTACAACTGCCACCTGGCGTATCCGTTTCCTCCACGCCACAGACACCTAATGGCTCAAATTCCATCCCTGCCGCCGTACGGAAAGGCCGGAAGATAGGTACACAGGAGAAACCCTTGGAGACTGGGTACTATGATCTCCTCGGTGTCCCAATAGACGCGACCACGGAGGACGTCAAGAAAGCATATCGTCAGTATCATTTGCTAATTCCTTGCGCTGCCCCTACGTGACCCTCATCCCACGTCGATGTTCAGGACGGTTGGCTATCAAACATCACCCCGACAAGAATCCGGACGATCCGCATGCCGAGGAGCGTTTCAAGGAGATTGCAATTGCTTACCAGACGCTTTCAGATCCAGCACTTCGCAAGAAGTACAACGAGTTCGGTCCGAAGGAGAGTGCACCCGAAGGAGGTTTCGTCGATCCCGAGGAGGTTTTCGGCGCAATATTTGGTGGGGAACGTTTCCTGCCGATCATTGGTCAAATTAGCTTGGCTAGAGATATGAAGACGGCTCTACAAGAAGCCGACGAAGCGGAAGAGGAGGACGGTAAAGAAGTGAAACGTGATGCAAAGGGAAAAGAAATCCTAACAGAAGAGGAGAAGGCACGGAAAGAAGAGAAGGAGAGGAAAGCCGCCGCTGAGGTAACTTGACTTGTCTCGATCCTTGCTGCAACTTCCAATAACTTTGTCAGAAAGCCGAAGCTCGTACCGAGCGGGTACGAAAGCTGTCAGTGCATATCTCAACAGGCTATTTTATCCTGTTCTCACTTTCGACAGCGTCGAGAACTTGGAGCGCAAGCTTAGCATCTTTACGGAGTCAGCGACTGGCGCCGATGATGCAGACGTATCCATGAGTTGGCGCACGATCTGTCAGCTCGAAGCAGAGTATGTCTCCTAATTTTCGAATATTTCCAACACGACGAACCTT